>JAJPUD010001247.1:272856-286221 GCA_023553655.1 Myrmecobius fasciatus | reverse complement strand
GACCAGAGGCCGATTTCCCCTGAGGCTAACCTTCTCTGGAGTTCTTTCAAGGTAGATCTTTTATAGAAGTGCGTTGTAGTCCAAATGCTTGGCGAGGACCTCACTCAGAAACCAGTTTTAAGGCTTACTATGTCTGGGTTTGAGGGAATGTCGGAGGGAGTTCACAGAGAAAGCTGTTCGCAGTTCGCCATCTTGGCTCCGCCCCCAATTATGTCTCTTTCTATAGAAAACTCTTTTCTCCATGCATGAGAGTGAATCACTACTTTGGACTCTATTACTACAGTTTCCAATTGCAGCATAAGGAAGTAAAACAATGGAATTAAAGAAAATAGAGAGGGTAGCTATGACATATCAGATGTACAGAGATTAGAAGTAACAGAGCTTCAAGGGAATTGAAGGAGAGATTCCCAAATTCTGAAAGAGAATAAAATACTTGAGAATGATCATGAACCTTATTATTATTATTATTATTTTGCTGAGGCAATTGGGGTTAAATGACTCACCCAGGGTCACACAGCTAGGGAATGTTAAGTGTCTGAGACCAGATTTGAACTCGGGTCCTCCTGACTTCAGGGCTGGTGCTCTATCCACTGCACCACCTAGCTGCCCCTTGGACCTTATTATTTTAACAAAAAAAAAGCAATCAAGAAAAAAAAAATCATTAGCTACTGGTTCTCCAACTAACCAATGCATGTATGTATTAATGGTGTCCTTGATTAAAATGAGAGCCTTTCAAAATATTATTCTACATAAGACCACAGATTTACAGGAGTAAATTGTGCTGAAAGGTGTAAAGAATGTTACTTGATTCAACAGAGCAACATGAAACTTTATAAGGTCTCTTTCAACACTATCTGTCCTGTATACAGGTTAGGATCCTCAGATTGATACAACCACAGAGATAATCATATTAAATATATCATCAGGTCAAGAGTCCGGTGTGCGACTCCATGGACCATAGCAAAGAGTTGGACATGGCTGAATGACTGGATAACAAAAGCATCAAATTGGGAGATATGCCCACCATAGACATTTTCCACTGGCATGATGGATACCAAATAGAAGAGGGATTTCCTATGGATGGTGAGATCCTCCAGATGTGTTTATTTCTGGATAATATTATGCTGATTGATAGATCAAGCCTCAGAGATTGCATAATATTTCAAATGAGATTCATAATCACTTCAAAGAGTTTGGCCTAACTCTTCAAGGGGATAAAGGGGATTACCTCGACCAAATTATGCAGTTAGATGGATGGCCCATTACCTTAGCTTATCAATATAGAAAAGGTACCTTTCTAAGACTAAATTATAGAGCACATTCCAATCTGTATTTATAAAGGTAGTTTTTTCACTGGAAATTCCTTCTACCAATGAAATCTTAGGTCTGGTCAAAAAAAATCATTGTCTATTTTGAATGGACACTGCAAAGCAAAGTGTTTTCATCATCACCAAGTTTATTCCTTTGTTTAAACGCCAATCTCCTACTGAAGATGTTTCAGAGCTGCAAAACATGTAAATGTCATCTCTAGAGAATCAAAATGATGGCTCATCCAATGACAAAGGAAAGATGTGGGCAACATGATCAGGCAGCATCTAGTATATTACCAGTGATAAACTTCATAGAAGTAAGGTTGCAAAAGATATTTTTAATGAGATAAATGACGAGAAAAAGATGCGAGATACAGTCATGCAATGATTATAAGCAATCATTTGGATGTGAGGGACATGTTCTTCTGTCATCTATGTTGAAAGTCAAGAGAAAGAATCTCTGGGCTAATCACTTGAGAAATATTTATGGGAACACATTGTAATAATAGTTTTTCATAATTTTTCTTCATTTTGATTTCCCCTTTCTGTGGGTAATTTGATTTTCTTTCCTTTTAAGGATTAAATTGCCTAGTTTTTTAACAATTTATTTATTGGTCTTTAAAAAAACTTTTTCTTTCATTTATCAATCCAATTATTTTTGTTTTCAATTGTTTATTTCACTCTTAATTTTCAAAATGTCCTCTGTTGTGCATGTTTAGGATTTATTATTTTATAGACTTTATCATTTCTTTTTAACTGGATGGTCAACGCATGGGTCTTCTCTTTTACTAATATACATTTTCAAGAATTTAAATTTGTCTTTGAGAGATGCTTTTTAGCTGCATCCCTTGTATTTTGTATTATAACCTTTTTTAATGTAATCTTTAAATTATGTCTATAATATGCTCTTTGACCCACTCATTAGTTAGCAAATCATTTTTAGTCTCCACTTAGGTCTGTATCTCTTGGACATTCCCTTACTGATTTCTGTTTTTATTGCTTTATGGAAGGAAGAATTTGAAATTCCTGCCTTTCTGCATTTATTCATGAGCTCTTTATGCCATAGGAAAAATGATCAATTTTTGCGAAAATCCCATGTGTGTTTGAGGAAAAAGTAAACTTTTTGTTATTTCCATTCAGTCCTTTCCATAAGTATATTAAAACCAGTCTTCTCAACATTCTGTTCAACTTTGTGACCTCCTCCTTTGGTTTCCTAGATTCGACTCTTTCCTGGTTTTCTTCATCTTGTTTGACTATTCCTTCTCTATCTCCTATGCTGCATCATCTCTCTCCTGCCTACCAAGTTCTGAGCCCTCTTCATTTCTCTCTCAACACTCTCTCCCTTATTCATTTCCACTACAGCAGTGATCTCCTAATTGGCTTCCCTGCCTCAAGTTTATCCTCCTTCCCATGCATCTTCTATAAAGAAACCCAAGTGTTTTTCCTTAAGCACACAATTGACCATTTGACTCTCCTATTCAACCAACTCCATTGACCCTCTTTTCCTCTAGGATGAAACATAAACTTCTCTGTTTAGCTCTTAAAGCCTTTCACAATTGGAACCCGATTTATCTTTGCAGACCCATTTATATTATTCCCCTTCATGTAAGCCCCAGTCTAGCCAAACGGGCTTTCTTGTTGCCTATACACATTTTCCATCCCTTATCTCAGGGCCAACACACTGACCCTTCCCAGGCCTGGAAGGGACTTCCTTCTCATCACAGCTTCAGAGAATACAGATCTTCTTTTAAAACACAGCATAAATGCCATCTAAACAAGGCCTTTCTTCCTCTCCCCCAGCTACTAGCCCTCACCCTCCCAAATTACTTTGCATTTAGTTTGCATTTGTATATCAATAAATATTTACTTATATAAATCAATGCTGCCTGATAGATCATAAGCTCCCTAAGAGTGTGGATTGGGTTTTTTCTTTATATTCTTATTCCCAGTGCCTAAAACGGTGCACCTAGCCCTTTCAGGGGCTTAATTCATGCCTCATAATTGATTTCTCTTTCTAAATTCCAGTTACACACTGTGACTATCTGCTGGACAGCTCCATCTGGAGGCCCTGTTAGAATTTCAAGCTCGACTTATCCAAAATGGAAGTCTCTATCTTCCCTACTAAGTTGACTCCTTCAAAATGCCCTGTTTTCATCATATTTTCTATCACTCAAGTTTCTAAGCCCAGAAACACCCTGATTCTTGCCACTCCTTCACTTACCATATCAAAATCAGTTGCTAATCTTGCCATAATAGCTCTTATGTCTGTCCCTTCCTTTTACCGTCAGTAGCTCACTGTGCCATGATCAACTATTCTTCAAGTTCTACTGATTTCTGCCACTGATATTTATTTATTCTCCTACCTCTGCCTTTCCATCCTTCAGGGAGTCTACCATTTTGTTGAGAATCATCACCAAAAATTTAGTCTTGCTTAACAGTCTTCCCCAGCTCTTTTTTTCTCTGTTGGGAGGAATAGTTTGCCCATTCAGGAAGAGAAGATGGATAGATTAAGATGACAAAAGGAAAATACATCAATTCCAATATTTTTAAATTTTCCAGTTTGGGGAGTCCCCTATCCATGTGTTTGCTCTTCTCTTCCTGAGCTAAATTCCATCTTTGTGGATATCAGATTTTTCCTTAATTTCTCTTATTGAGTTTATTAACCAAATGGTTAGAAAAGTTTTGTGTTAGATCTACTTTCCTTTCTGAGGTGTTTCTTCCTTATGGGATCTGAGCTTCAGTTTCTTTTTTCCCATAATATTTAGTCATTGTGTTGGAGTCTTTTCATTTTTCTTATTCATCTCTTCAGTCAGTGATTTTTTCCTGTGAGATCTTTCCTTACAAGAATTTTTCTATGTGATTAAGAGACTCTGGGCGTGTGTGTATGTGTGTGTGTGTGTGTGTGTGTGTGTGTGTTTTCTTTTTCCCATGTGTGGAACATTTGATGCCAATTGTGAAGTAATATAGAGAGGCTGGTCTCATTGATTTTCTGTTTGTTCTTCCATCTTTCAGCCAATCTATAAAACACTTTTCTAACAACAATCTTGTAAAGTATCTTATCACCTTCATTTACATGGGAGGAAACTGAGATTTAAAGGTATGAAGTGGGGAAGTGGGGAAGAAAACATTTATTAAGCACTAAGTATGTATGTGCCAGGCATTGAGCTCAAATTCTTTACAGTCAGTCTTGCTGTAACATATTTCAAAAAGGCAAATTTGGTCCAACCCAACTGATATATTAGGGGACTTTTTGAGTATAATATGAATTTTGAGTTTGCTTCTACAGAAATGAATAAAGCAAACTGCCCCATTTCAAAACAGCTCACAAGCTGTAAAGCTCCCGGGGCCCACTTCCACAAGCAAGCTTCAAATCTTTGTCAAGGTAAAGTGACATATTTATTGTATGGCTTTGGGTGCACTGGGAGCTAGAGGCAGAGAAAGGCTGGTATATACCACCCCTGACCCCTTCTCTGCCATGGCTTCTAGTCCCAAGGCCCAGAATTGCGACCTTCACAACTTGCTGGAGACTTTGCACAGCCCTGGTAGCACCTAAAAGACTAGAACATTTAACAGTATGATTCCATGCTATGATTTTTATTAGGTTACTGTCTCTTTTTTGTGTCACTGACAAACTTGTTGAGTTTGTGCCTCTGACACCATTTTTCCCATAAGCTCTGTTGTTTTTATTGCATGATTTTCCACAGCAAGTGATTTTAGGGAGCATGTATATTGTGTTATAACAGAACTGACTGTATTGTCTTATTGGATCTTCACAACAACCCCGGAAATTAAGTGCTATTATTATTATTATTATTATTTTCATTTTCCAGTTGAGAAAACTGAGGTGAGCAGACTTCCCTGGGGTCACATGGGCAGTATGTATCTGAGGCTGGATTTGAACTCAAGACTTTCTGATTCTAGACCCAGAGCTCTCTATCCACTGCGGCGCCACCTAGTAGTCTCTAGTAACTTTCCCATGGCCACACATCTAATAAGTAGTAGAGTCTTTAGATTTCAGACCAATGTTCTTTCCACTTCACTGTCTCTCAATGGCTCCAAGCAGAGAAGAAAAGCTCAAACTTTCCCTCTCTCTAGCCTTTGCTCAGCTATGGGAGGTGGAAGCTAGGGAGTTCTCAGGCATTGGAATAATTATTCACCACTCAGGCTAAGAAAGGTCTGGACTAATGTACAGGCCTCTAGAGAGGCCCAGGGGTTGCATCTCATTTCAGAGACTGCAGGAGTCCTGAGCCCCAAAATGCCTCCCAGGGCTTTCTGTTCAGAGCTAGGGCCAAAAGAGACAAGCAGGAATGATCTCCCTGCATTAATACAATTTTCCATTTCATTACCATAGAGCTATTCATTTCTACTAATAAGATTGAAAAAGAGCTCCCAACCCCGAGCCTCCTTTTAGCCAAAGGGAGTCTTCTTACAGCAAGGCTACGGTAGGAGAATGCAGAAGCCCGATCCAGAGGATTCTATTAGCATAGAAGGGGCTGAGAAGCCCTGTTGTCCGTTATCCCAGGCCACTCTTGATGGCTGTCCATTTCCAAAGAGAAGAGGCTTAGTACAGGGCTCAGAAAATAAAAGTCAACATCGCAGCTTCACGCAGAAGAAAAAGATGGCTTCAATTATGGGCTAATAGGAGCGAGGAACTGTTTTACAAGGCAACGATGCAGTCCCCAAGAATTGAAAGTATAAGACTAAAAGCGGATGGCTGAGCAGTTTCCCCCCATAAAGGAAATAGAATATGGTCATTAGTCTCTGGGAAATGATGTTTCTTTTCTTAATGAAGACGTTATCCCTTAGGCCTTTTCCCACCTCAGAACCCTTGGCCACCATTTTCACTAATAGTAGCTGCAGAAAATTAAGCCCCCCAGTAAGGCCTTCCCATCAGCAGTTTCTCATTCAACAGGCATTTCTTAAATAAACCTACTAGGTGCGAGTTCCGAGGCAGACAGAGAGAAAAAGTGATAAAACCTTCCTTTCAAGGAGCTTACAATCGAATGGAAGGAGATTTCACATAGACACACATAAGTATGATGCAAGGTAGAATGCCATAAAAATCAAGGAGGATCACAGACAAAATACTCCAAGATGATTTGAGGGAGAGAGAACATTAATTACTGAGGGATTCAGAAAGGATCTGTGACAAACATGGAGCCTGAGCTGAACTTGAGGAAAAAGAAGCATCTCAACAGGCACAGATATGAAAAGTTCATACAGCAATTGGTTCGGAGAACTTGAAACAACCTCAGGGACCATCCACCGTGCTTCCAGCACAGGGACAGAGAGCCTGTACAAATTCATAGTAGAGGTATGGAAAGGCAGGACGAGAATGAAGGAATGGAGACTGGACTATGTTGGTTGGGGTTCAGAGTTAGTAAAGGGGGGGGGTATGTCAGATAATCTTGGAACAAGACTGTGGAGGGTCTCAATGACAAGCTAACGAGTTTGTCTTTTATCCTAGAAGCAATAGGGAATTGTTATATTGTTGAGTCATTTTTAAGTTGTGTGCTGGTTCTTCATGACTCTATCTTCTTGGCCAAGATACTGGAGTGGTTTGCCATTTCCTTCTCCAGCCCATTTTACAGGTGAGAAACTGAGGCAAATAGGGTAAAGTGACTTGCCCAGAGTCACATAACTAGCAATTGCCCAAGGCCAGATTTGAACATAGGGAGATGAGTCTTCCTAACTCCAGACCCGGTACTCTATTCACTGTCACTTAGCTGCCTCAATAGACAACTTCTGATGATTTTTGAGCAATGGAATGAAATGGTCAGAATTCTTTTGGAAATTGAATGAAGAATGGATGGGATTGAGCAGAAACTAGAGGCAAAGAGATGAGTCAGGAAGGAAAAATGATAGGCTGGGTTTTCCTGGAAGCATAAGAAAGGATTTACCTATTCTTTTTTCTTTTTAACCCTCTTAGTTTCTCATGATGGATTCTGGCAACCAGAGCCAAAGAAAGTTCAGAGTTCAACTCTCTAAGTATCTGGCTAGAGTGAAGCAAAAATAAATTATAAAGAAACAGAGGCTTTCTGGCATGGGGGCATCTCATCTGTGGAAACTCAGACCCACAAGAGTCAGCTAGGATGATGGGGTTTCAATGGGCTGGACTGTGGACCATCAGAATGGTCACACCAATGGGAACTTGGAGCCTGGGTCAGGAGTCCATGAATAACAAAAACTTCTCCCTCTATTGCTGTGAAAAGAAAGCAATATCTTGGCAATTTGAATTTATTTTCCATTAAAAAAAGGAGAGCGAGAGGCCCTCATATATAAGAGTGGAAGAAATCTTTAAGTGTTGGAAGTTTCTTTTTTTTTAAAGTTCAATTCAATACTATCAAATTGAATGACTTAAAGATCCTTAACATGAGCTTGGACTATAGGATCATAGATTTGCACTTGGAAATTCAACCCCTTCATCTATAGACAAAGGAAGTGGGGCTTAGGATCATTAAGTGACGTATCCAAGCTAACACAGGCAGTAATGAGACAAGTAGGTGGTGACAGCAGATAGAATGCCGACCCTGAAATTAGATCTGAATTCAAATCTGGCCTCAGATATTTATTCACCGTGTGACTTGAAAGAAATTACCTAACTTCTATTTGCCTCATTTTTCTCATCTGTAAGATGGGAATAATAATAGTAACTACCTCCCAGGGTGGTTGGGATGATCAAATTAATTTTTAATTGTTAAGTACTTAGCACAAAGTAAGAACTATATAAATGTTAGCTTTTTTCTTTCTTTTTTTTTTAAACTAAGATGTTTCATCTACAAATCCAATATGGGTTATAATACTGGAGTTAGACATTAAAGGACAAGTCAGAATTCAATAATAAAGATAAAGAAGGAGGGTATTCTAGGTCCTCTAAGGCCATAATATTTAAAGCCAGAAGGGACTTTAGAGATTATTATAGTCCAGCTGCTTCATTTTTACAGATGTGTAAACTGAGATCCAGAGAGGTTAAGTGACATATCCAATGTTACACAGGTCATAAGTGGGAGAGCCAGGATTTGAAGCTGGGCCCCATGGATCCAAATCTGATACGATTTCCACTACACAATGCTCGAATCAACAAAGCCCCACAGCAGAGCCATCTTCCCAGGAAGTCCTCCGGCATGGAAGTGCTTCCTTGGCTGGTTCTCAAAGCTTGTGTCCACTAAACACAAGCTCTGACGGCACCTTCCGGGCAGGAAAGAAAAGCTTTAAATCTGGGCCCAGAGACGGGCCGCATGTGCATGTGTCGTGTCCGGGGCCCAACCCGGCAGCTTCCAGAGAGCCTCGCCACCAAATTGGCTGTAGACTTGGTACTTTTGTGGCCACGGCCACTTTCAAAGGCCAACTAACAAAGGTGGGATAGGGTTGTGACGTATGCCAGCGGGGCAGGGAAGATGGCACACTGGCCCCAACACAGCTCCTAGAAGAAAAGCCTCACTTGTACTATGGGGCACCATCTTATAATAACAGCGGAGTTCTAGGTGAAGTGTTGTCGAGGGGCCTGATTTGCACAAAAAGCATATTGCAACTCATCAATCCACTAGAAACACAATGAAGCTACTCCCCAAATGTGATGTGGGTCTCAAACCACCCAGATGGGGGCAGGCAACTCAAACAGATGACTTTTCAAGGCAGCCAAAGGCCATACTCCTTCCTGTGCAAGTGGGCTTTTTAATAAGACAGATGAGCAGCTTTGCAGCTCATAATCAGATCCAGACAGGCTGCCTCCGCCACACGCAGGGATGGTGACGACAAAGGCCCCTTCCTTTCTTCTCTTTTCAATTGAAATGGCGATGGGGGGAGGGGGGAGGGGGAGGGCGATGTGGAACAAGCAGAACACTGTGTAGAGACTACAGTGTAACTGACAGACACGTCTACTGGCTGCCAAGAGAAATCCCCCAAATATCGAAGAGAAGGAAAACATCAGGCCGCCTTAACTCCTCCCCACCGCCATTGGACCCAAGTGCACAAAATGATGGAGTGAAAAGCCAAAGGATCCGAGCCTGAATCTTGTCTTTGTCACCGACTACCTGGGTGATGTGGGTCAAAACACAACCTTCCTTCCGGGCTACCGCTTTATTCACACTGAAAATCACAAACTTGAAAATACTGAATCCCTGCTCTGAGTCCTCCAATCCCAGCTCTGTTGCCTGCTACCTGGGTGATCTCCCTTCATCTGCCTGGGCCTCAGTTTGCATATTTATAAAATGGGGGAAAGAAGGGAGGGGGGCAGCTTGCAGACAACAACATCTCCGCGATCCATTTCAGCTCTAAATCTGCAATCCTTTGACACTATCAGAATAAATTGCACCACGGCAGAAACGTAGATGATCTCTGAAGGAAAGAGCAGAATCTGAGTTAAGGAGGAGGCTCTCCTCCCCCCTCCCTCTTTTTTTGGCCAAATCTTTCTTGTTTTCAATTACAAAATGGGGCCAACTTTCCTTAGAGGTGGGGGGTGGGGGGGAGCAAGGACCGCTCTCCCTGTTGAGTGAGATTTCAAAGTGCTGATGTCAATTTTTCTGCCACTACCAGGGAGGGGGGTGTGAGGCAGCCTTTGTGTCCAGACTGAGGAAGGGCTGTTGCAGCCGTTTGTCTGAAGGGATTCGAGAAGCTTTCTTCAGGGGGCCCTTTGGTGTCATGAATTTGCCTTTTGCTTTTTTCTTCTTTGTAATTTTTCATTGATACTCTTGAAAAAAAAAATCAGCACTTCCCAATGCTCCCCCCCCCATCCCAGTAAGGACCTTCTTTCTTAATAAAGAAGTACAGTTAAGCAAAACTAACGGACCCCTTGGCCATGTCTGCCATTGCCGGCCTTGTTTTACCCCCATTGTCCCCTGCCTCTCTGCAAAAAGGTATGGCTGTGTTTATGCTTTTCTAACACACACACCCCCGCCCCGGAAGGGACTCTTTTTCCAGGTTCCCCACACGGAACGTACAGTTGCCCTGAATGCCAATGGTCAACTTTTAAAAGCATGTATTGGATATTCTTCAATCCCCAGCAGTCCCCTGCACACGGTCGGCATGACGAACACATGAACAGTTGTTGAATTTTTAAAAAATCCTATCCTTCTATGATCCAAGGACACGAAGCCAGTTAGTAGCAGAGCTGAGCCTCCAAGCTGGGTCTTCTGAGTCCTAATTTAGGGTTTTTCCACTATATTCTGCTGCTTTCTTCTAGCTGCCACAACCTTTGTTATATTACTTGTTATTCAGTCCTTCAACTGCAGTCCTAAGAGTTAAGAACCAAGAGGCTCTCTTCAAACCAGTCGATCGATTGCAGCCTCGAGTCAGAGCAGTGTGTTGGAGCATGTACGCTCACCCGGCTTCTTTGTGTCCGAGCCAGTCTGGAGCTAATGCCTCCACAAGGCATTGTTGTTCCCAATGGGAGCAGCCAAAACTGTCATTTAAAAAAAAGATCCCAGCCGAGCCAGACTCCTAGCAGAAAGTGTTTTATGAGCACTGGGCTGGGAATCAGGAGACCTGGGCTCAGGGCCAGTCTAGCTTGGTGACCTTGTACAGCTCACTAGTCCTTCTCGGGAGCTCAGTGTCCTCCTGTATAAATCAAGGAGGTCCGTGGACTTTAAAGCCGAGTGCTTGGCAAGGTCACCCAATCCAAATCCGTCATTTGACAGATGAATAAACTGAGGCCCAGAGAAAGGAAGACTCAGGCAAGGCCAGACATAGGTAGTAAAAGAAACAGAACTAGGATTCCAGCCAGCTGTCCAAATCTAGTTTTCTTTCCATATTACCTCCTAACAACCAGACGAGATGGTTGCTAAGGTCCCCTGTAGCTCTGACATTTTATGATTTAATCCACAAATATATCTGAAGGAGCCTACTCTAAATACCATACCCTGTGTTCCTCTGATACTTACTTACACACACACACACACACACACATTTACTGGCACTTTAGTAGCTGCTTGACTCTGGACAGATCCTTAGCTTCTCTCTGCCTCCATTTCTTCACGTGCAAAATGAGAGTGGGCTAGAAGCGTGGTGTCAGACTCAGGGAGAAACCATATCCCATGACCCCTGAAAGCTGCAGCCTGACTTAGTTTTCAGAGGTAATGTTATCTCTATCTGATGGTATTATTATTTATTTTGTGGCATTTTTCCTGAGTACGTTTGAATCCAGGGTCCATGCCACTGGCAGGAGCATTGTGGGCCACATGTGGCCTGAGGGCCACGTACCTGATACCCGTGAGCTCCATGACCACAAAGGTCCTTTCCAGCTCTCACATTCCATGAGTTTGTGAGAAGAGGCTTGGTATGATATAATGCTACCTGAGCCTTCTTTGAAAATGCCCGGATGACACAATTTAATTAATCACACACTTTACTCAGAAGGCTTGTCCAATGTGCATTTACAAAGCTTTTCCCCGAGATTATTTTGTAACCTTAAGACACAATTGCCAATTGTGTGTCGTAACGGAACAAAGCAAATTCTCACCTCCTCCTGCTGGATAAGGTTTCTTCATGTTCTACATGAGCAACTTTTAATACTCTCTTGTCAATAAACAGATCTTCAGGATAATAAGCCGATCTATATTGCCGCTGCTGAGAATGGGCACAGAGCTTGCCAATCTGAAAAAGAAAGAAAATATCAGTCTGGGATGCTTCCACCAATGTGATAGTAGTAACCACATTTGCAGCATTCCCCAACCACTCCCCCAATTCCTCTTCTTTGAGCCTCACTCCCAGAAAAATCCCAAAGAAGGAAAAAGCTCCTAATCTAATAGAAAAAGATGGCTCTATAGCCTTCAATGCTTAGGAAGGTGCAAAGAGATACCACGGAAAGAGCTTGGAGATTTGGAGGACGTGGATTCAAATCCCAGTGCTAAAAATTACTAGCTGGGTGATCATGATGTGTCCCGTCAGTAACCACATCTGGAAAGTGAGGGGCTTGAGCCAGGTAACCTCTGAAGTCCCTTTTAGCTTGAAACTGATGATCCCATTATATTTCCAGTGACGGAAGGACAGAGATTTTTGAGGACTCAGGGACTGCTCTATTCAAGGAGTCCTTAGAATTTCCTACAGGTAAGAGTGCATTTCAAGGGCCTCGTACACAGGCCGGAGGAGCTGGATACTTCTCAGTGGTACTTTCTGTTGAAAAGTGTGGAGCATTCACAAAACACTATTTCCGCATTTTGGAAGAAATGGAGATGTTGGGGGGGGGGGAAATCGATAGAATCATATTTCACGGTTGACAAACAGCGTACACACCTTCCCTCGTTCAAGCATTATGCCAGCCCTGACAATGAGGTAAACTAAGCCAGGCAATAATCCTGATTTTATAGATAACAAACTCAACTCCGAGGAATAAAGTATATTCCCCAAGGTCACAAAGCTAATCCTGATCCTCAGATTCACAGCCTGGAGTCCAGTGCTCTCCTTCCCATATAGCATGATGGAAACACCCACCTGCAGAGCACTCTCATTTCTTACAAGTCTATTTTTGGTGTAAGATTTATGCTACAGCATTAACAACAATGTTAATGCAATAGCTCACTGGGCTCTTCTGAAAATGCCTTGGGGAGATGGGAAATCAGTCTATCAAGTACCCAAACCCTCAGCTCTGAATCATTCATTACCGGAGAAATCCCAACACTGACAAGTGAAAATGTTACCTGGGTAAAAATCTTGTGTGTACCAGAGATTCAAGTTCACTGACTTCTGAAACTTAGATCCACACTCACAGAAAGAAGGGGGTAATGATTTTGTGATATCAAAATGCTTTGGGAGGTTTTAGTTAAATGAGGGCGAGAAAGACAAAGAATGACCAATAAGAGGATGATAGAGAAAGAGAAAGAGAGTGACTGTAAAAAAAAAAAAAGCCCTTATGAAACACTATATACAAAGCACCAGGGATACAAATAAAAAAAAAATTGAGTCAGTCCCCACCCTCAAGAAACTTGCATTCTAGTAGGAAGAAATGACAAATAGAAGGACCAGGAAAAGGGAGTTTGGGTCTGGCAAGTTGCAAGGACAGTGAATAGGGACATGGGACAATTAATTGACACTGCTCTTTGCAGAAGCAGTAGCAGTGAAG
>JAJPUD010001247.1:195887-265851 GCA_023553655.1 Myrmecobius fasciatus | reverse complement strand
CAAACCACCTCCAATTGTTCACTGAAGAAAGCCATATATACCCAGAAAGAGGGTTATGAAATGTGGACCACAACATAACATTCTCATACTCTTGATTGATGTTTGCTTACATTGTGTTTCCTTTGTCTGATATGTCTTTTGTGTAGATACGATTTTTCTTGCACAACAATGATAAGTTTGGAAATATGTATACATATATTCGATTTGTCAAGTATTTTAACATAATTAACATGTAGTGGATATCCTGCCATCTAGGGGAGGGGTGGGGAGTTGGGGTAAAATTTGTAACAGAAAGCTATGTAAGGGTTAATGTTGAGGAATTACCCACACATATGTTATACAAATAAAATAAAATATAAAATAAATAAAGAAAATAAAAAAAGAAAAAGTTCAGAAGCCAGCAGCAGCAATGGTGTGGGTTCAGGCCCCACGCATTAAAAAAAAAGGTCTGTCTCAGCTCTAGGATCTAGGACAGCCCAAAGAGGAATAATGAAGGCAGAAAACCCAGACCCAAGGGGAGCCTACAATTCTGCAATTTTGAACTAACAAGAGCTTCCCAGCTGGCTGATAAGGGCAGAGTTCAGCAGCAGTCTATTCTTACATAGACCCAAAGGTCAGAGCTCAGACCCAGGGGACGGCAGGCTTTGGCCTGGATCTGATCCCTTTTGGAGCAATGGAAGCTTTTAAGTCTCCAGCCTGTCCCTGAGACTGTGGAATAACACAACCTCAAGATCCCAAGAAAGCAGCAACAGGACCACTCCAGACCTCCAGAAACGTATAGAGCCTGGTCTTTACATTAAGAGCAAGGGCTGGGAGCAGGCTGGAAGAGTGAGCAAACAAAAAGAGAACTCGACGGTAATAAGCTATTTTGGTGACAGGAATGCTCGAAAAAACAAAGGCAGAAAAAACGACTCCAAAATATTTATGAGAAAAGTCTTTGAGAAGAAGACAGTTGGGTACGAACTCAGCTAGAATTTCCAAAGAAATAAAACACAAGTTGAAAAAGGAGTTAAAAATGCTTTTACAAACATAATGAGAATGCTTGAGGAACAAATTGGGGAAAAATGAGAGCTATGGAAGAACGAACTGGAAAGGGAATTAACAGTTTGGCACAAGAGGTATAACTCCTTGCCCAAGCAGCAAACACCCTGAAAATCTGAATGGACTAAAGTGAAGTCAGTGATGCCATAAGACAACAAGAAATATTTAAAAACAAAGTCAGAAGATTGGAAAAAAATAGAAGCTGTAAGATATCTCATAGCAAAAGCAACTTAGCTGGAAAACAGATCAAGGAGGAAAAAATGAAGAATCATTTGACTATCTGAACACTGTAATATCTTACTTCAAGAAATCTTAAAAGAAAACTTTGCGGATCTTTTAGAACCAGAGGACAAAGTAGAAAAAGAAAGAATCCACCAATCAAGAAAATGAATCCTCCTGAAAAAAAAAAAAAAAAACAACCCTCAAACAAAAACTCCCAGGAACATTATGGCCAAAACCCAGAACTTCCAGTCAGGATCCCACACAATTTAGCAACCGCCACTCTAAAGCAATAAAGAACTTGCAATACGATATTCCAAAAGACAAAGGATATGGGATTACATCCAAGAACAACTTACCCAGCAAAACTGAGTATAATATTTTGAGGGGGGAAAATGGATCTTCAATGGAATAGGAAACTTGCAAGCATTCCTGATGAAAAGATCAGAACTGTAGAGAAACTCTAAAGTTCAAATACAGGAATGAAGACACACAGATGAAGGTAAACATTAACAAACAGGTTATTTAAAAAGGGTAAACTGCTTATGTTCAAATCTAGAGAGATGATCCATGTATCCCCTCCCCCCGAAATTCTATTATCATTGGGGGTTAGAGAGGCAGTCCAATTAGACAAGGCCTGGGAATGTTAGGTTCTGGTCTGAAGAAAAGAATGGCTAGAGAAATGTACTGAGGGCAGGAGAGAAAAAAAAAAGGAAGAGTGGGGAAAATTATTTCATATACTCAGGGTGCACAGACACATAAACAACAAGGAAGAGGAGGTGGGGGAGGAATGGCTAACACTTAAACCTCATTTTCATCTGAAATGATCCAAAGGAGGAAGAATACCCATACACACGCACAGATGCATACCAAAAATACATTTCACTCAACAGTTAAATGGGAGGGCAAGGGGGAGAGGGGAAGAGTAGAAGGAGGGTAGATTAAGGGAGGGATTAGTTCTAAGCAAAACAAACTTGAAGGATGTTTAAAAATTGTATAACTCTTTTTGAGGTGGCAAAGAACGGGAATCTAAAGGAGTGTCCATGAACTGGGGAATGGTTGAACACGTTATAGTATATAGCTGGGATGGAATAGGATTGTGCTGAACTCTTAGCAGCTAATGACAAAACAGGATTCCAGAACACTAATGATTGAACATTCTACCCATCTCCTGAGAAAGAGGTGAAGGATTCAATCCAGAAAGAGACCTTTTTGGGGACAGGGGGGACATGGCCAATAGTGAAATTTATTTGAATTTAATATGTCTGTAATAAGTTTTGTTCTTCTCGTGTTCTGGTTTGGGGGTTGGGGTCGGGGTAGGAGGGTGAGAAAGCAGAACTTGACTGATTAAAACAAAGACAAATTTTCTAAAACAGAAAATGAGTGGTCAGGAATATGAGAAAAGCAGTGTCACAAAAACCCCAAGAAAAGAGAAAATCCAGGAGAGAGTAGTCAGCTCTATGAAATGCTGCAGAGAGGTCAAGATGATTGAAAAAAGCCTATCAGATTTGGCAACAAAGAGATAGAGGGAACTTGGTCGTGTTTGTAGGCAGAGGGGGGAAGGAAGAAGTAGGTAGGTAAAGATTGCATATTAGAAAGGGAAGCCAATTAGTGTGTATGTCTGTGTGTGGGGGGGTATTGTGCCAGGGAAGACTAGAGGGAAAAACATCAACATTGCATGTAGAGGATTGGGCCTTGGCAAAGAAAATGACCAGCTCTTTACCAAGGGGGGGGGGGGCAAAACAAAATTGTGGATGAGGTCTGAGGGGGAAGGTTGTTACCAACTAGGAAGGCTAGGAAGGCTATCTGAGGGAGCCTAAGGAGGTGAAATTTGGCTTGGGGTTTTTAGGGAGGAAAGGGAATTCAACATGTTAAGAGAGAGAGAGAGAGGGAGAGCTTTTTTGCCTGAGAAAATATAGAGGAAAGAGTACAGGATATGTTCAGGGGGACCTTGAGTAATCCAGGCTGTCCATTGAAGGAAATAATATGAGATAATGTCTGGAAAGCAGTGATGGCAATGGATTCTAAAGGACATCGAATGACAGGGTAGGGGAGTCCGAACTGGTCAGTAAGCAATAAGGAGCCTTGGATGGTTTTTGAGAAGAGCAATGATGGAAAGAGGTGTATGCATGGGGACCATTATTCTGGAAGTGGTGGGGAAGATGGGAGGACAAAGAAACTACAGGATATTCCAGGAATACAGGCAAATAATAAAGAGGGTGTATGTGAATTTGAGCAGTGGCCAGAGGAACAGAGTGTGGAGGGGAGGGAACGAGGGGGAGTGGGATGGATGTGAGAGATGCTTAAGAGAGAATGGATGGGGCTAGTACTGACTAGAAAGACAGTATAGATACAGTAGTACAGGTGATAGACTCAACTAGCAACAGCTCTCTCTGCACGCTGCAGAGTAATTTAGAAAACCACAAGTCAACATTATCTGTGTTGTATTGCGTTTTATCTACTTCGTTAACATTTCCCAATTTTGCTAAAAAAAGATATGCTTTGGAGCTACTGAAGAGTGCCCTTGGTGTGTTACAGATAAAGTGCTGCAGCCAGATTCAGATCCCATCACAGACACCAGTTGCGTAACGCGAAAGCAAGCCGTTTAATCTGCCGGGAGCCTCGGTTTCTTTATTTGTAAAATGAGGATAATAACGGCACCTACCTCTTCAGGTTGTTGTGAAGATGAAATTAATCGGCAAACCGAGCCCTAAAACTACAGCTAAAATAACCTACGTCGGATGCTTTAAAGCCCGAAAGGATTCTGAGAATAAATGTGAGCCGTCTTCATCATCATTATCATTATTATTGCCGACAGCCTGGATATGAGACTTAAGGGAAAGAGGAGGGTGGCTGGCGGATGGATATTTGCCTCTGGGGTTCTGTTGGGCTTGGAGAACGTGACACAGAAATGGCGAGTTTGTCTTCCCCGGGCAGATCTGGGAGGCTGCTGGGCGGGAGAGAGGGGCCTAGCTGCAAGAAAGAATTCGCTGCAGCCCACTCTCCAAGTGGCTAATCCTCCCAGGCACCCCCCTCCCCCCGGAGCTGAGGGCTGGGGCTCCCCTGGTTGAACTCTAGCCAATGGAATGGCACGGCGGAGCCCTTTCTGGGGCTTGGGCCTCTGAAATCTTCCTTGGTGGGACTGGCTGTAATGAAGAGCTCACCTCCCCAGGACCAAGGGATTCCCAGGGAGTATATTTATGAGAGCAGAGGCCACTCTTGACCTAGACTTGCTGTTTCAAATCCAGTACATAAAGAGCAAGAATTTTTTCCCACAGCATTCATAGTACCTTGAGCACTTTCATTCACAGTTGGAAAATTCCCCTTCCCATTGAAAGCCTGACCTTGGGACCCCTGCATTCTAATGGGGCCACAGCAAGACTTGAATACTTTTAGAAGAGGGCCTTGTAGCATACAGAATAGAGGTGAAACCAAGGGAAAGACAGGAAGATTAAGAACAAAACTCTGCCGCTGACTTGCTGGGTGACCTTGGGCCAAGCCCTTAACCTTTCTGAGCTGGGTTTCTCCTCAGTAAAATGAGTAGGCTGGGCTACATGATCTCTAAGTTCCCTCTCCAGCTTTGACAGTCTCCAATTCTATGAAACCATAGCACAATCGGCATTTTACAGTCGGTCTGTCCTTCTTTCATTCTTCGCCATAATACGGCAGCAGTCTGAAGACATCCCCAAAGTCCCGAGGGTGCAAAGACACAAAGAAGCGCCCCTTGCTTGTTTACCACCCCCAAAACATGCCCTGTTTGTGTCAGCTGCTAGGATTCCAGCCCCTCCCAATCGAATTTCCAGCCACTTCCAGGAAAAAAAAAAGGTTTCTAACAATCGCAGAACTGTCCCAAAGGGAAATAGGAGCTAGGGGGGTTCCCCCACTGGAAGTCTTCAAGCAGAGCCTAGATGACTGCTCACTGTGGGGGGGGGGCTATTGTAAAGGGGATTTTTCTGGAGGGTTTGGCTGCCTCTGACGTCCTCTCCTCCTTGAAAAGGCCGTGATTCCATGAAATCCACGAAATTCATGAAATAACGGAAAGAGGATTAGGGCCAGAGTGGGAAGTACTGGTCGAAGTCCTTCCATACTAGTTTGGAGATCTTGGGCAAGTCACTGAAGCTCTCTAGGTCTCTCTTTCCTCCTCTGTAAAATGGGAGTGCTGATGCTTGTGTGGCTTACTCAGGGTGGGGGGGTGGAGGGTGGAAGGTGGGAAACACTTGTGAGGGAAACTGGTAAGCTGTAAAACCACCTTATAGAGATGAGAAGGAGAGCCAAAGCAACAATTTCAGAAACTGAGCATTAAAAATGTCCTTTCCCCTCCCTCACTTCCCTCCTCCTGACATCATCCACCCAGCCCTGTTTGAGCTGTAGGTGAACGTTATGAGCTTTCTTTGAAAGCTGGGGAAATTGAAAAAAGAGGGACTTTGAAAAAGGGTTGTAGGGTTCTCATCACAAAGGTCCTTTTCAGCATCTCTCCCCTAGTGATCATGAGAGCCGGGTCTTATTAACAAAGGCTTTATCCAAGAGTGGATTAGCCCAAGGAGTCCCAATAATAATAATATTGATATAGCACTCGAAGAAACAAAAGCCTTTCCTCCCAGCAGCCTTGAGAAGCAGATAGCATTATAATTTCCATTCAACAGAAGATAATATTCAAGCTCATTTAAGTGACTTGCTTATGGTCACAAAGCTTGAAAGTGCCGGGCCAGAGCTGAGATTTGAATCCAGGTCTTTGAAGCCTTCAGATCTCAGCCATTTCTACTGCCCTTTAGCCAGCTGCCAAGATATGGGGGCCAGGATTTGGGAGTGTCCCCGAGGCATCCAAAGGCACCAGGGTCCAAGGGGGAAGTTAGAGTCCTGAATATTACCCAGAGGTGCACACGGGTTTAAAGGCGTTAGTTCCCTCCAATAATTCTGATATGATTCTTGCCTTTCAAGAGGGAAGATGGGCAAGAGGCATATACTTTGTTGTTGTTGTTTTTTTCTCACTTTTTTATTTCAATAGTATTTTATTTTTCCAAATCCATGCTAAGAGAGTTTTCAACATTCACCCTTGCAAAACCTTGCCTTCCGAGTTTTTCTCCCTATCTCCCCCCCCCTCGCCCCTCCCAATACAGCAAGCAATCTGACATGAATTGAACATGTGTAATTCTTCTATTCCTATTTCCATATTTGTCATCAGGCACACACTTTGACAGATCTCTGATCTCATCAATGGAGGCATACCCTTCACAGATGCAAAATAGCACCTAGCATCACCTTCGAATCCTAAGCGAGTCTTGTTCAAGGCCTGCCCAAAACCCTCTTAGGCAAGCTATTCCTGGAGGCCTTCCTTGTGGACACAAGCTGCAAGACTTGATTCTCCAGCATCCTCTGTTCGTGGTCCTTGACCAGCCCATCTCCTCCTCTGGCCGTACAAATTCTTGGAGATAACTTGTACCCTCTTCATCGTTGGGAATATGGTAAAGCCGGTGTAAATGTGCACAGAGTATGGACCAGGTGTGCCTGGTTCCACCAGCACTAGCAGGGGGAGCACTCCTGTAGAGATGTAAGTCCCATCTACAACCCTCTCTCCTACAGCCCAGACTCAGAGCTCTGTCTATTGGATATCCCATACCCAAAGTCCTGTACGCATCTTAAACTTACCATGTCTAAAAGTGAAGGCATTATCCTCCCTTTCCCTCCCCAACTCTTCTCTTCTTCCCTGTTACCATCAAGGATACAACTCGCTCCCAAGCTCTCAACCTAGATGTCCTCCTTGCCCTTTTGTAATCTCATCACTCCCCATACACTCACAGTTGCTAAATGCTATTGGTTCTATTTTTACAACCTCCCTCAAATATGGCCCCTAGTAGAGGCCCTCATATCTAGACTGTCACAGTAGCCTGCTGATTGGTCCCCCTGCCTCAAGTTCCTTCCAGTTTTGCTCTACCCTCTATTCAGCAACAAATCAATCTTTCCACAGCTCAAGTATGACCATGGCATCTCCCTATCAACTAATTTCCCATTGTTCAAGCATATCAGTCAGGTCTAACTCTTTGTGACCCTATTTGAAGTTTTCGTGGCAAAGACACCGCAGTGGTTCGTCATTTCCTTCTCCAGCACATTTTTAACAGATGAAAAAACTGAGGCCACATTTGAACTCAGGTCTTCTTGACTCCAGGTTTGGAGCTTTATCTACTACACTACCCAACTGCCCCTCATTAATTTCCAGAGGCTCCTTATTATTTCCAGCATCAAAGATAAAAATTTCTATTTGCCATTTAAAGTTCTTCATAAGCTGACCCTTTCCTACCTTTTCAGCCTTCCAGAAGATTTCCCTGTGTCCCCAACTCCATTTCTAATTCAGTGACACTGACTCCTTTGCCATTCCATTTCTGGACTTAATGTGCTTTTACTGGCTGTCCCTCATGCATGAATTCTTTCCTTCCTCCTCTTTGTCTTCTGGCTTCATATCTGCTAAAATCATACCTTCTCCAGGTGACCTTTCCCTGTCCCCTTTTCGCTAATGCCTGCCCTTTGTTCATTGTCTTCAATTTATCCTCTATCTATCTGGTTTGGACACACTTGCATGTTGTCGCCCCCCCTTAGACTGTAAGCTTCTTCAGGGAAGGGACTGATTTTTTTTGGTCTTTATTTGTATCTACAACATATAGCACAAAGCCAGGCACACAGGAGGCCCTTACTGACTTGACTCAGCTTATATTTATGGCAGCTTGCTTATGGCTTCCCACCATGCTTCCTCCATTGTCTTCTGGATCACCACCACTTTTGATTGTTTTAATGTTATCATATTCCATGACATGTAGCCATAGAACATAGTATATAAACACACAGAGAGAGACAGAGACAGAGAGAGAAAGAGAGAAGGGAGGGAGGAGAGGAGGGAGGAAGAGGGAGAGGGAGAGAGAATGAATGAATTCCAGAGAATCTGTGATTTGCCAGCACAGGGATAGGTGTGGGAATTCCCTCTACCAAGGCAAATGACAACCTATCAATGACTAAGCAGAGAGGGCCTAGGATGATATCCAAGGTATAGAAAGGTTTCTAAGATCATACAACTTTATGTTTATTTATTTATATATATTCATTTATCTATATTAATCTATATTATCATTAAATATATTAATCTATAATATATTAACTATATATACTTATTTACAACTGCAAGGATATAAGAGACTCATTTTTACAGTTAAGGAAACTGAGATCTAGAGTGACTTGTCCAATGTCACTTAGATAATATGTAGTAGAATCAGAATTTGACAACAAATCCTGCACTCTTTTTTAATGCACACCACTCTAGCTACTAAACGTCAGATGAGACAGTGTGCTTTTTAATTGCTCGGTTTGGGGTGACCTGGCCTGGGTATGTCATTTCTCTGTAACTTTAGTATAATAAGAAAAACTGGGCTCTGATTCCAATTGTACCGTTGATGCATATCACCTGTGTGATATTGGAGATTATAATTAACCCTTTGTGGCCTGAGGTTCTAGCCCTGAGAAATGAGTGCTTTAGACTAGACCAGAGGTTCACTTTTTTTTTTTTTGTCATGAATCCCCTTGGAAGTCTGATGAAGCCTGCAGATCCCCTTCTCGAAATAATATTTTAAATGCATAAAATTTAGAGAGTAACAAGGGAAACTAATTATACTGAAATACAGTTATTGATTTTTTTTAAATCCACAGTCCTTAGGGCAAGGACTCTTGGACTAGAAGATGGCCCAGGTCCTGCTTTTCATCAAATCAGAGATCTAGAATTAGAAACAAGCTCAGAAGCCAACAAATCCAACCCTCTCTGGTGAGAGATGAGGAAATGAGCCCCCCAAAGAGTTAAATGACTCACCCAGGCTCACGCAACTAGTAAATTTCTGAGATGCAACTGGAACTCAAATCTCATGAATTCTAAGTCCAGATTTGAACCCAGATGCAAATCTATCCCTCAGATCAGTATGCCAGAGGAGAAAGGTGTTTTTAAAAAGATGTGCTCCACAGGCAGGGAGCAGCCTGGGATCATTAAATGTGCTACACGATTTCCAAACTGGCATGCGGCCGATTGTTCTCCCCTTATTCAATTAGGAGTTTAGTCCACTGTCCATCTGCATTACCTGCTCACAATACTGAAGGGCTAACTAGATGGGCTGCCCTTCCAACCGCATGTATTATAGTCTAGGCAATCAATATTCTTTCTTCACAGACTCACAGAGTTGGATGGGACCTCCGAGGTCATCTAACTCAACCCCCATCTGAGGAGGAGGCCTTTCTGCAACCTTCCAAGAAATGGTCACCCAGCACAAATTTAGAGCTGGACTAAATTCACTCTGCTTGCAGCCCACCAGTGATGAGGAACTCACTACCTATCAAAGCAACCCACTTCACTTTGAGACAGCTTTAATTTTCTTCTGTTTATTGAACTGAAATCTGCCTCCTTGCAACAATCCCCCATTAATTTTTTCATATGTTTCACTCTACAGATTCAAAAAGTCTTTTTTCCCCTTTTTTCCTGGCTTAGGAAACTGCCTACATACATCCTGTCTTGCTCTACCTGTTGTTAATTTCAACCTTTGCTTGCAAATCCATCTACACTAGTCCACTTTAGTTCATGATAAAGGGAAACGGGGTCCAGACGCCATTATGCAATTCAGTGTAATTAAACCTTAAAAGTCTTAAAACAAAATACACATTGAAATTATGTGCCACACAACATAAACTTTTTAATAGTAGTAACCATGTCCATCGAACAATTCTACAGGTATAATAAAAATGCTAATATATGTTAATATTTAGTCTGTGGTTAATGTTTTGTCTTGCTAATTTCCCCAGGGCTTTTATTACTGATTTAAATCTGCCACACTACTCAACTGATTGCTGGGCTCTCTACAAACTGCATGGAAGGATGGCGAATGAATACTGATGAACAGAAGGGAACAAACATTTGGCAGGCCAAGCTAGTCTTGTTATATGCCTATGATCATTCTGGACATTTTCTTCCTAAGAGGAGCAAGGAAATACGGTCTCAACTGTTTTTTCCCCAGCAGAAAACATGCCCATGAGCATAAACCTAATTTAGAACCTGGTGCTTTAAGAAAACTGTCACTATTAATTAGCCAATGATTGATCTGGAGAGCAAGAAATGGTGATGAAATACACATCATTCCCCTTCCTCCCCCCAGGAATTTTCAATGGAGCCCATCATTAATGAGCTGACCAATAAAACAAAAGCTCACTGATCAACTGGGATTTATTGACAAACAAGCCATTTCTAGGAATCAGGTGCATTCAGAGACAATGCAGTATATGGGAAATCGTGCTGGATTTGGAGTCAAAGAACCGGGTTTAAACCCAGACCCGAGTGTCCATAGGTAAGTCATTAAACCACATTAGCCCTCACTTTTTATCATGGGTAAAAAATGAAAAAGTTGAACAAAATCACACCTAAGTTTCTTTATAGCTCCATATCTATGACCTTTCATACAATCCATGGGGAAGGTAGCGGAGGAGAAGGCGTACTGCATTTGGGGTACAGAGATATGTTCTTTAATTACAGTTTTGATATGTTCATACTCCATAATCTTAGGCAAGTCATTTCCACTCTCATATCTTTGATGTTCCCTCCTGCAAAATAGTCCACATGTACTACCATTTCACCAAATTGTCAGGAGGAAAGTGCTTGGTAAACCTTGGAGCCCTATAGAAATGGGAGCTGTGGTTCATGGGACTGCCATGTTGATTATTACATTAGTTATCATATGAAGCAATTTATTCCAGAAATTGTGTCTGGAATCCAAGAAAACTACTCTTGAACCCAGAATCTGGCACAGGAATACTGTATTCCTGCACCAGCCAATTATAGAGAACTCATGTGCCAGGAACTAAGAAGACAAAGATAACCATCTTCATCACTTGGTCATTGCTACCAAAAATGACAGAAGGCGTGTTCTTTTTTTTGAGGGGGGAGTTTGGTTTTGAGACAGTTGGGGTTAAATGATTTGTCCAGGGTCATATAGCTAGTTAAGTGTTAAGTGTCTGAGGCTGGATTTGAACTCAGGTCCTCCTGAGTCCAGGGCCACTGCTTTATCCACTCTAGTGCCATCTAGCTGCTCCAGAAAGCTCATTCTTAATGAATCAGGACTGAATGATCATTTCTGACTTTATAAAGAACTCACAGAATCTTTATAACATATAACTAAAGGTTGCAAAACTTTAGTGCTGACTAAATATCTAGAAAGACACGATTCAGTATCCAAAATTATAATGAAAAGCTCAGTATTCTTCATAAATGAACACCATACCTCCAATATTTAAAATACAGCCTTTAAAAATTTCAAATAATAAACTGTACTGCAACTTGAGTATTTTCACAGATATTACTATCACCCAGCTATAAATGGTCCCTTCCCCAAATTAAAACCAACATTTTTCATCGATATTATTGTGTTGAACACGCCTAACCACCAAACCACATGGAATGAAAAGTTCTCAAAATGTAAAGATGTAGCAGAACAAATGGGAATCAGCAGATGTTCATATCATCCCCTTTGTCTGACTGCTGCCTGAAGTCAACAGAGAAGCTTGCATTTTCACACTGTCATTCAATTACAAAAATTATTTTATGCATCTGTGCCAGAGTTTGTAAAATATTACACATTCAAGAACAGTAAAACCATTTCAATCTGATGAGAAGTCCCAGCTGAGTGGTGGTAGGAAGACTTCCCATGTGTCCTGGTCTCCAAGGCAAGATGGCTTCATAGCCTGCCCCTGGAACAAACTGTACCCTAAATTGCCCTGGACAGGTCCCTTCATTTCTCAGATCCTCCAAACAATTCTCAAAGAGCACCAATTGTAGAGCAGTTACAGTTCTCTACAGGAAGAGTGGGTTTCTCCACCAGAATTCTGCACAGGGCTGAAATCTTAAGTCTAGACCCAGCCCTCCCCTCACTCACCTTTAATAACCACCTTCTGGTTTAAAACAACTTCATGAAGAGCAATGTGAATATTACTCTCATTTTACAGATAAGAAAACGGGCTCAGAGAAATACATTATTCCTGATCTCACAACTAGGAAGTAGCAGTATCTAGAGGGAGCATTTATGTTGTGGGGAAAACACTGAATTTAAAGTCAGGAGACCTGGGTTCCAGCTCAGGCGCCTTCACTTCTAGCCTCTGTGACTTTAGTCACTTAAACTCCTTCAGGCTTTGATAAAATGGCATGCAGTATAAATGAGCTGTGCAATGTATATTGTTGGATTAATGTGTACTTTTCTGAATCTGTGGAAAGGAAAGCATTTTGTAAACCTGAAAACTCTAGAGAAATGAGAATAACGAAGCCACGTGAATCATTATTAGGTTGGGGGTATTTTAACACGAACAATGATTTATGTTTCAGGGAGGGGCTGAACTATGTGATCTCCATGTCTCTTCCAACAGCTACCAGGTGGCTCAGAGACTATGGCGGGTCAATACAGGTGGGGTCAGTGTAGACCCTAGAATCTAGAAGCTATATTATATCAGATCTGTTCAGAGGAAGACCAAAGTATACCTGAATCAGTCATTGTTGCTCAAACTCTTCATGATCCCATTTGGGGTTTGCTTAGCAGAGATCCTACAGTGGTTTTGCAATTTCCTTCTCCAGCTGATATTCCACAGGAGGAAACTGAGGCAAACAGAGCGAATTGATCTGACCAGGATCACACAAGCTAGTAAACGTCTGAGGTCACATTTGAACTCCAGGAGTCCTCCTGACTCTAGGACTGGCATTCTAGTCACTGCAGCGCCACCTAGCTGCTCAAAATTGGTAACAGAAAGCCAGATTAGCTAGCAAATTTAGAAGGTGGTAGGCTCTCAGTAGCCCTGATACATGTTCACTACCATCCCACCTGCTAGGATCTCTATTGATCCTCCGCACTTGCCCCAAAGGGGCTGGGACACCTTCCAGCTCTAAGACCCTATTTTTCTAGTAATAAGAGCTGACATTTATACAGTGCTTCAGAGTTTACAAAGCACTTTACACTTATGATCTCCTTTGGTCCTCACAGCAACTCTTAGGAGACAGGCAATAATAAAACCAAATCACAACTCTATTACTCCTAAGGGTTTCCAGAATACCTCCCTTATTAACCCTCGGGCAGGTAGGTTATCCAAATGCCAATATCCCCCATTTTATATATGGGCAAAGTGGCCAAGAGCTAGGCAAATTATTTGCTACAGTCTCACTGCTGATAGTTATTGGAACAAGGACAGGAACCTTGGTCTTTTAAGTCAATGTCCAGTGCCCAGCTCACTCCATTTCACTTTTGGCCAGATGGGAATTATCCAAGGTTCTACTTTTTTCTCCCACTTCCCTTCCTTGCTCCCTACATGGTACAGGTAGGTTCTTGCACGGTCAGCCTTCCTTGACCATATATTCATCAACAGTGAGCACTCAGTTACTTTTCTCCCCGTTTAGAATATTAGGAGCACTGTCACCCTTTCCCCTGGCTTCACCCCGAACAATAAGTCACAGGAAATTACAACCCCCAGCACAGCATGACTAGAAAAGGGGAAAGGAAGTAGCAATAGGAGCTGTCTATGAACAAGGCCTCATGTTTTAAAACTAGGGTCTCCAACAAATGATGTTGGCCAAGTTGAGGAAGAAGCCCATCACAAATTAGAGCTATACTTGGTGTAGAATAGCATATCAACATACATATCATATAGTACCTTAAAGAGCTATGTCTCAGCTTTTCCTGGGTTTACATGTACAATACTGAACCAAGAATTTATAGGAATATCATATCTATTCACAAGGGGTGAATGTTGAAAACTCTCTTTGTACCTATTTTGTTTCCCCACCCCCCTCTCTTTTTTTTGCTGAGGCAATTGGGAGTAAGTGTCTTGCCCAGGGTCACACAGCTAGGAAGTGTTAAGTGTCTGAGACCAAATTTGAACTCAGGTCCTCCTGACTTCAGGGCTGGTGCTCTATCCACTGCACCACCTAGCTGCCCCTGTACCTATTTTGAAAAATAAAAGCTATTATTTTAAAAAAAGAATCAGAAAACCAAAAAGAATATCATATTCATATACTTCATATTTCTCATCAAATTGTCCCCTTTCCCTCTGCCCTTCTCCCTCCCCCCTCACAAACACACACACACACACACACACACACATCATATAGTACCTTAAAGAGCTATGTTCTCAGCTTTTCCTGGGTTTATATGTACATTATGGAACTAAGAATTTATAGGAATATCATAACCATTCACAAGGTTTTGCAGGGGTGAATGTTGAAAACTCTTTGTACCTATTTTGAAAAATAAAAAGCTATTGTAAAAAATGAATCCGAAAACAAAAAAAGAATATCATATCCATGTACTTGATATTTCTCATTAAATTGTGTTTTCCCCCCTCTTCTCTTTTCCCTCTCCCTCCCTCTCCCTCCCCCCCTCACACACATCATATCTTACCTTAAAGATCTATGTTCTCACTTTTATTTGGGTTTATATGTAAATTACTGAACTAAGAATTTATAAGAACATAATATCTGTGTACTTGATATTTCTTATTAAGTTGACTGTTTTCCCTCAGCCCTCCCCCCCACATCATATAGCACCTTAAAGAAGTGTGTTCTCAGCTTCTACTGGATTTATATGTACATTATTGACCTAAACATTTATAAGAATATCATATCCATGTACTGGATATTTCCCATTAAATTGTCTGTTTTCTTCCTCTCCTTCCTTTGCTCTCTTCTCCTTCCTCCCCCCTCCTGTCACTCTCACACACACACTCTCTCTCCCTCTCTCATACATACACACACACATCATATAGTATCTTAAAGAGCTAGGTTCTTAGCTTTTACTGGATTTATATGTACATTATTGAACTAAAAATTCATAAGAATCTCATATACACACATCAAGTATTACCTTAAAGAACTACGTTCTCAGATTTTATTGAATTTACATGTACATTAATTCAATGAGAATGTATAAGAATATCACATTCATGCACAAGGTTTTTCAGGGGTAAATGTTGAAAAGTATCTTTGCAGCAGATTTTGAAAAATAAAAAGCTATTATTATTTTTAAAAATTCAGAAAACAAAAAAAGATATCATATCCATGTACTTGATATTTCTCATTAAATTGTCTGTTTTCTCCCTCCCCTTCTTTTCTCCTGCTCCATCCTCTCCCTTTCTCCCCCAGGCCCCCCTCCTTTCTCTCTCTCTCTCCCCCTTTCCCTCTCTCTCTCTCTCTCTCTCTCTCATACAGTACCTTAAAGAGTTATATTCTCAGCTTTTACTGGGTTTATATATACATTATTGAGCTAAGAATTTGTAAAAATATCATATCCATGTATTTGATATCTCATTAAATTGTTTTCCTTCTCCTCTCTTCCCCCCTACATTCATAGAAATATTATATAGTACCTTAAAGAACTACATTTTAAGTTTTTACTGGGTTTATATATATATATATACACATATATATGTATATATATATATAAGTGATCTAAGAATTTATAAGAATATCACATCCATTCACAAGATTTTGCAGGGGCGAATGTTGAAAATTATCTTTGTACCTATTTTTGAAAAATAAAAAGCTATTATTATAGAAAATGAATCAGAAAACAAAAAGGATATCATATTCATATACTTGATGTTAATTTTCTGTTTCCCCATCCCCTTCATCTCTCCTGCTCCCTCGCTCCCTTCCTGCTTCTCTTTCTCTCTCTCTCTCCCTCTCCCCCCCCCACACACCATATCTTACCTTAAAGAGCTATGTTCTCAGCTTTTACTGGGTTTATATGTACATTATTGAACTAGGAATTTATAAGAATATCATATCCATAAATTAGATATTTCTCATTAAATTGTCTGTTTTCCCTCTGCTCTCCTCCCTCCCCTCTCACAAAACACACATCATGTAGTATCCTAAACATCTATGTTCTCAGCTTTTCCTGGTTTATATGTATATTATGGAACTAAGAATTTAAAAGAATATCATATCCATTCACAAGATTTTGCAGGGGTGAATGTTGAAAACTATCTTTGTACCTATTCTGAAAAATAAAAAGCTATTATTATTTAAAAATGAATCAGAAAACAAAAGAAAGGATATCATATTCATGTACTTGATATTTTTCATTAAACTGTCTGTTTTCCCACTCTTCTTCCTCTCTCCTGTTCTTCCCCTCCCTCCTGCTTTCTCTCTTTCACACACACACCATATATTACCTTGCAGAGCTATGATCTCAGCTTTTACTGGGTTTATATGTACATTATTGAACTAAGAATTTATAAGAATATCATATCCATGTACTTGCTATTTCCCACTAAACTGTCTGTTTTCCTCCTCCCCTTCTCCCCCCCCCAAACATGTCATATATTACCTTAAAGAGCTATGATCTTAGATTATATTGGGGTTATTTGTAAATTATTAAACTAAGAATTTGTAAAAAAAAATAAACATATCCATATATTTGATTTCTCATTAGTCTGTTTTTCCTCTCCTCTCCACCCTCCCTTGTGTTCTCTTCCCCCCCCACACACACACAGATCTATCATATATTACCTTGCAGAGATACGATCTCAGCTTTTACTTGGTTTATATCTACATTATTGAGCTAGGAATTTATAAGAATATCTCGACGTATTTGATATCTCTCATTAAAATGTCTGTTTTCCCTCTTGTTCCCTCCCCTTCTCTCTCTCTCTCTCTCTCTCTCTCTCTCTCTCTCTCTCTCTCTCTCGCACACGCATGCACACACACGCACTTCCACACACGCACTTCCACACACACCCACAATTCTTTGCTAATTTCAAGGAGTCTGCCCCGCCTGCTCTTCTGGCTACCAGTGGCAATGATTTCTAGGTGAAACGAGATGAGCAGAATTGGGGGGGGGGGCGCAGCCTCATTAACGGCTAATTTGTGGAATGATGCAGGTAGTCAGATAATTGGTGTTAAAATCAGGCCATTTCGTTTAGCAAACACTGCCTCCCACTACATCCAGACTCGCCCTCCAAATCACTGAGCCTGCGCAGCTCCCAGCAGAATTTGTAAAGCAGGTTGAGCCCTGGAAGGAAACGTGGGCTGAGCAGAAAGCTGGGAGGAAATGTTCCCCTCTCCCTGCGCCTGAGCCAACACCCTGGAGTACCATTGGCTCCCTGGGCCGGCGGGGAGCTGGGGTGGAGGGGGCCATGATGGTGGGCTCTCAGTTTGGCAATCAATCACAGGCTGCAATCAACCAGCATTTATTAAGTGCCTACTGTATTCTGAGCACTGGGCTGAGTGCTGGGAATACGGAGCAAGGTACAAAAGCAAGTGGGGTCCACAGTGGGAGGGGGGAGTTGACACGCAAACCACAAGATGCAAACAGGTGGCAAGCATACCAGGCAAATTGGAGACAGCCTCGGAGGGAAGGGACTTTGATGGAGGTCCTGAGAAAGGCTCCTTGCAAAAGGGAGGATTTTAGTTGAGACTCCCGGGAGGAGTCATTTATTTGACTAATTTGAGTCGGGAAGAGCCCAAATGAAAAACCTAGCCTCAGACACTGACTAGCTGTGTGACCTCAGACAAGTCACTTCACCTGTTGGCCTCAGTTTCCTCAGCTGTAAAATGGGGACAACAACTCCTCTTTTCAAGGTTTGCTGTGAGATATCTGTAAAGCACAGGGCAAGTGCCTTGCTTGTGAGAGGTACGATCTAAATGCTTATTCCCTTCCCCCACCCCAGGGAGTAGAGAGAGCCACAGACATGGAACAGGGTGGGTAACAAAGCACAGAGCAAGGGTATCTTAGAAGAAAAGTGCCCAAGTGGACAGCATCCCTAGAAGTCAGAGTACCTACATCCTCCCAGTAGCTCAGGCTGGCACCCTGGGACCCATCCTGGACTCCTGACTCCCCTTCCCCCTTATCTCAGCTGTACCATGCCTGTCGATTTCACCTTGGCAACATCTCTTCCACGCAGCCCATTCTCTCCTCTGGCATTGCTACTGTTCCAGTGCAGGTCTTTGTGACCTCACATCTTGACTGAAAGCCTGAGGGTATTCTGCCTGTCTCAAACCTCTCCTCGCTCCAATCTTTCCTCCACTTAGCCTCTAAAATGATTTTCCTAAAAACGCTAAAATGATTTTCCTAAAGCACACATCCAACCAAGTCACTCTCCTACTTCATAAATTTCAGTGGCTCCCTATTACCTCCAAGGGCAAACACAGAATGCTCTATTGGGCATTCAAAGCCCTTTATAAGCTGGCCCCCTCCTTCCCTTCCAATCCTTTTGTACTTTGATCCAATGACACCGGCCTCCTGCTTGTTCCACAAATAAGACCTTCCAGCTCTAGATTTTCGGCATTCACTCTGGCTCTCCTCCATACCTACCATGCTCTCCTTCAAACACTGACCTCCCTGGCTTCTTTAAGTTCCAAGTAAAATCCCATCTTCTATAGGAAGCCTTTCTTGTTGTTTTTGTCATCTGCAGTCACGTCTGACTCTTTGTATCCCCATTTGGGGTTTTCTTGGCAGAGATCCTGCCGTGGTTTGCCATTTCCTTCTCTGGCTCATTTTCCAGATGAGGAAACGGAGGTGAACAAGGTGAGGTGACTTGTCCAGGATCATACAGAAAGCGTCTGATATAAACTCAGGAAGATGAAGCTTCCTGACTCCAGGCCTGGTACTCCATCCACTGTACCACGCAGCTGCCCATACTGGCTTCCCCAGCTTCCTTTAAGTCCCAACTAAAATCCCATCTTCTACAGGAAGCCTTTCCCAACCCCTTTTAATTCTAGTACCTTCCCTCTATTAATTATTTCCTATTTATCCCATCTATAGCTTGCCTTGTATATATTTGTCTGCATATTGTCTCCCCCATTATATTGTGAGCTCTTGGAGAGCAGGGACTGTCTTTCATGTCGGTGTATTTCTAGTACTTACACAGTACCTAATGCATAGTAGTGCTTAATAAATGTTTACTGAATGAGGGATTGTAGAGGAGTGTAAGAAGTAAAAAGACTAGAAAAGTAGGGTGGGATTATTATTATGAAGTACCTACAAGCCAAACAGAGGATTTTCTCTTTGCTGCTGAAAGTAATAGGGAGTTACTGGAGGTGACTGACTAAGGAGGTGATGTGGTCAGAGCTGTGCTTTAGAAAGATCCTTTTGACAGCTGGATGGAGTAGGGAGAGACCTGAGGCAGACCCAATCTGCCAGCAATGATCGAGTCAACTGCAAAGTCAAATCGAACGCCTTCATCCCAAGGCAGGAGATCAGTGACTCAGAAAAGTCCAAATGATGGAGGGTGTGAGAGAGAAAGGAGTTCCCAGGAAGCTCTTGGGAGAGAATAGCCACATCTAACACAGTGCCAGTCAGTGTCCTTGCATGTCTTGGGATGTAACAGATCAACATCTGGCCTTTAACCAGAATCATCCCAAAGTCCAATGTGAGTTTTACATTCAGACAAGAACAATGAAGTTCCAGTCAGCAACGCCCCTGTCAAAAAAAAAAGGGGGGGGGAAACAGAGATACTGGGATGTTGTATATTCGGTGGAGACATTTACATGGGAAAGACGAATGAATTACCTTGCTCTGAACTTATTTTCCTTTAGAAATTTTTGATTAACTGACAAATCAACCAGCCTTTCTAAACCATCTCTTTTATACAAAGTGTGCAACAAGAACAGCAATGAACTATTCAACATTGTCCTCTCCACACTTTTGCTCATGATGTGCCCCATGCCTGGCACTCTGCTGACAATCCACTCCTCCTTCTCTTTTTATTAAATCCCTTCCTTTCCTTTAAAGTACCAGGCTCAGAGGCCATGACCTCCCTGAAGCCTTCCCTAACACTCCTCCCTCAAAGTGGTCACAGCTCTTTGTCGGGACCACTGCTTTGCACCTATCCTACTCTTCCCTGTCTCACAACTCGTTGAACAGTTAAACACCTGTTTTGCACCAGGTTCTGTGCTAGGTGCTGGGGACACAAACCCAATCTTTTCCCACAACCCCTTTTCTCTATTCCAACAGACTTTAAGTTCCCTGAGGCCAAGGTTTGTGAAACATTGAAATCTATGTCCCCAGAGGGATATGGGATGTTCAGGTGGACCAGTACCTCTGGGGTGAGGGCTTGGCAAACTCTTTTCAGGGCTGCTCATCCACCTTTGCTATTTGCCTTCACCTAAGTCTCACCTGTGGTTCCCAGAAGCTATAGCATGGGAGATCTAGATGGCGCTATAGTGGATAGAGTACCAGCCCCGAAGTCAGGAGGACCTGAGATCAAATTCAGCCTCAGACACTTAACACTTCCTAGATGTGTGACCCTAGGCAAGTCACTTAACATCAATTGCCTGGCGGGGGGAAAAAAGCTATAACATGCTCAACAGCAACGCTGGTAAATTGAGACAGGCTAAACTTTGTATCTAGTTTCTAGCTCTTGGTACAGGCCTCTATGTATACCAGGTGCTTCAAGAATGTTTGTGGAATAAATGAACAACAGTACTCTGAATTCTCATTATCAATGCATGTCTCTGGCTCATTCCTTACCAGAGTAAGGCCTGTGTTTTCTGTCTCCCTCAGTTCCAAGTATAGTGCTCTCTATATGGTACTATATCCATGAATAGCTGTTGAATTTGCTCAGTGAAATCGGGTCACGCTGCTGCTATTATCCTCTCCAGCTTGTTTGTCTGGATTTTTCTAACCCACATAGTGTAGTGCCTCCACCTCCCCTCCCAAAACTGTTAATATGTACATGGATGGGAAAGCTCTCATTTCTACCCAAATGTTAACAACTCAAGGACTAAGGCAGAGATGGGCAAAGGGCATTCTGGCCATCTTTTCAGGGGCAAGCCCCTGGCCGAGATCCCCAGGTACTGAGGCCGCCAAGGAAAGGAGACCCTGACACAGGTTTGGGCTATGGAGCTGAATTTGGAATCAGAGGCCCTGAGTGTGAATCTCTACGTAGCCTCAGGCAAATACTTTCCAGTTTGGGAGCCTTGATTTCCTTACCTGGTAAATGAGATGGTTAGGTTAGAGGCTCATTAATCACACTTTCAGCTCTAAATCCTATACTTCCTCTTCTACTATGATATCAAATGACAATTTTTATCCCCCTACTCTACCCCATCTTATCTTTTTTTTTCCTTTCTACAAGTTCCTCTTTACCATCAAAAACATCTACTATCTACAGGAAAATTCAATGGGTTGAGTGCAGCAAAAAGAACAGTTTCTGGACTTTTAGGACCCAGATTCAAAGTCCACCTCTGATGCTCACTGCTTGTATGATCTTAGGCAAGTCATTTTCCTTCAAAGGTTTTCCATGTCCTACTTTGTAAAATGAAGGGATTAAACTACATGATCTCTGTGATCCCTTCAATCTCTAGATCTGTTACTCCAGGATCCTGACACTGTGAGAAAGTAAAGACTGCTTTTTTCTTGATCTAGATTTAGGTAAGCTAGTTAAGCCCTAGACTGGAAGTGTAAGCATGGAACTGTTTTGAGCTGATAGTAGCAACCTCAGTGTACAGTCAAATTTTTTTTTAACAGAACTAGCCATGAAAAGTAGACACCATCAAGATTTTTCCCAAGGACTTGGAAAAAAATATAGTTCGCATCTATATATAGGTACATTCCCCCACCCTCCCCATTAACACTTTGTGGCTTGAAGATGTAGGTGCATCTCTATTTTTTAAAAAGATGAACACAAGGTAATTTCAGTGGGGAGAGGAAATCAGAAAAGGCTTCACAGAGGGCAAAGTTTGAGCTAGCATGACATATGTGAAAAAGCAGGAACCAGGCCGGTTTAGAAGGACCAGAGGGTGCAAGAAGGACCATAACGCGGGATGGAGTCAGACTGTGCAGGGCTATGATTTGCAAGCTGAAGACTGCGTATGGGATCCCAGTGATCACGGGTGGGACAACAGAGGAACAGCTGGCCGAGTGTGTTGCACAGGAATAAGATTTCCAGAATCTCTTTGGAGGATTTGCAGAGATACATAAATAAGGATTCCACAAGGTCAGAGGGCATGGCACACAATGCAATTGAAAATGTACTGGATTTGGAATTAGTTCAAATCCCATTTCTGCCACTTACTGCTTCCTTCCTTCCCCTTTTCTTTCTTTCTTTTTTCCTTCTCTCTCTTCTTTTTTTCCTTCTCTCTCTTTTTCTTTCTTTTTTCCTCTCTCTTTTTCTTTCTTTCCTTTCCTTCCACCCTCCCCTTCCTCCCTTTATTTCTTTTCTTTTCTTCTTTCATGCCTTCTTTCTTAAATATTATTTATTAGTTTGTAGCTTATGTTTGTCATTTCATCTCCCAAGGCCTCAGATTCAGTTTTCTGACCTGTTTATGTTCATTCAGGCGGACTTCTCGAGTCTCTTCCAGTCTCACCTCTAGGATCCCTTGATCCTAGAATGTCTCTCTGGGTACCTCATTTTGGTTCTTTGTAAAATGAGGGGATTAGGGTAGATGGCCTCCAACGTCTCTTCTAGCTCCAAACATATGATACTCTGTGTCTGCCCTGGGCCAGATGGAAGACCCCCATGCTGATGAAATCACAGATCCATTTTCAGTATAAAAGTATAAGAAAGCCATCGACATGTAAACAGCTATGAAAACGGGCACATGCTATACAGGAAAATTGTTTTAGTCTCTATTGGATTTCACTCTATTCTGAGAAAGTACACGGGACAGGAGGGGGGGGGGAAGGCATTTGTCACTCGGATGAAAATCTCCCTGCAAAGCAAATCCGTGTTACTACAATCGAGATGAAGCCTTGGCCTTTTGATTAAAAACATGAAACTGACATATAATTCCTCCCTCGTCTCCAGGGAAACGAGCCTTCTGGGTTCTATTTATTTCCTTTGGAAACTTTTATTGAGTTTCCACTTTGAGTCATGCACCTGTCCTAGAGGCAGGAGTCGGGACAAGGTTGCCTACTTCCCCCATCCCCTCTCCCCACTTCCATCCCCCCTCCTCCTGGCTGCCCCACGCCATAGCACCAATCCACTGAAACAAGCTCACCTAAGGTGTCCCCTTGGGCTTGCCATCACCGGGCCTATTACGAATCTTACCATTTGAGATGAAACTTCCCCATAGCTAATGATATTTTTACCATAAAAGAAAAAAATAATCTATTTTCACAGGTATATTTTTTTTTCAAAAGGGGAAAACAAACCCACAATCAAATTGTGAGAGGAAAAGTGATCTTCCAGGATATATTATTCTTGAAGATGAGCCAGAAATCATCTATGAAAAGGAGACATTGGAGAAAACCCACAGAATGGGAAGTCAAAAGACCTCAGCTGAAGTTCTAGCTGTGTTGTGTAACAAAGTCAGGGATTTCTAGCTGTAAGCGTTCATAGAAAGCATGTGGATCAACTCTTTCATTTGCTACTGAGGAAAGTGAAATGACTTGTCCTACAGTCCCATCAGCCTTAAGTGAAAGGGGGAATTTGAACAACACGCATCTTCCCTCAGATTGAGCTTTCTCCCCTAGAACATGAGAAAGGACTGGGGAGAGACTGGTTCATTTCCACTTGACACGGGACACATGATGGCAAAGTTCCTCCCAGTTCTGACATGCTAGTATTCCGATCTCTCTGATTACAAACATAGCTGGCTATCCCAATCCCGCTCTGGTCAACCTGGACCTCACCACTGGTCGGTCAATCTGGGCACCCGAATAATACATATAGGCTGCTTCATTTCCCAACTTTCTTAGCAGCACACTTGGAAGGTTTTTGGAAGCCGATGCGAATCCAATTTGGGAAGATAAATACACTTCACTGTGGTCACTGGCAAGTAGCTACCGTGGACAATTTATGATTGACTATAATCTACGGATAGGTGGGCAATTCATTGAGAAGCCGAGTAACTTTTTCACCAATGGCTTCCAGAAGGTTTGTGTGTTTTTTAAAACTACTATTCATAAAACTCCAGTGGAAAAATTATTGATTATGTTCAGGCCTTATAATTAGCTTTCTCTTCCTCTATTAGCAACCTAATATCAAGTGAACAGTTTGATACAAGGCAGCTCCTTTCAGGTTTATTAATTCCCCTACACCTCCCCCAGACCAACAACTCCAAACCTATTTGCCCTGCAACTAAAACTGGTCCTACTAGATTTGTGAGTACTCAATTTATGAGTCCTGGGATAGGGCCAATCACTTTATACTGTGAGGAGAATCTGTTACTTAAAGGATCACAGAATTTCCATCTGGGTGGGATCTTCCAGCTCACTCAACCTCCTCATTCTAGAGAGAAGGAAACTGAGTCCAGAGAGATTAAGTATCTTGTTCCAATTCAAGGAGGTAATCAGTGACAGAGCCTGGATCAAAGCTGCCTTCAGATGTGGTTTAACCTTAAAATCATATATCTGAAGATACAAGCAATCTTAGTCCAACCCCCTCAAAAGAGATGAGAATCCTGAAGTTATAGGACTTGTCCAAAGATACCCAGGCAGTTTTGGGTAAAGGCAAAAGTAAACTCAAGGATCCTGTCTCCAGCCCCAGTGGTCCTTTCATGGCATTTTGCTGTCTTGATGACAGTGTCTCCCAAACCACCATGCTCTCTTTTGTTCCAGAGACCAGATGATCATTGCTATCTTACCAGTAATAGTGGAGGCAAGAGATACACATATCAGAGTGGCAAAAGTCATTGTACTAGAGTCAAAGGATCTGGCTTCAAATCTTGCCTCTGCACCTACCATTTGTTTGACTTGGGACTAGTCACATATTCCCTGAATTTCAGTTTCCTTCCCTGTGAAACTAGATGGTTTTTGAGGCCCCTTTTAGCTCTATAACTATCGTCTTAGGTTTTAGGGATTCCAGGGTCTAAGTGGCAAAGTATGGGATCCAAAGCAAGAGTCAGGGGGCTGAGGCTCTTAGCATCCAAGGGGAACTGCCTTGGGGTCTTGAGACAATAAGCAAGAATCCAACACTCCCTTGCTCTTTGGTATTCACTCCCAAACCTGATCACTTGGCCTAGCCTCTACCCATTCCCTCAGTCCCCTCCTTTATCCCCTTCAACCTTATCAACAATTATAAGTGAGAGACAATGGGTATGGGAATAATATATTCTTCTAACAATACTATCTCTACTATCTATAGTATTATATACTATAATGCAAATATTATAGTATATATATATATATATATATATATATATATAACTACCTATATTATGAAATGTATTTTCCCGTACAAATGTGGCAGTTCTAAAATGGCCTCAACATGCTATCAAACATAGAATGAGGCTGAAATTCTACATATTTACAATGGTATTGTTTTTGAATAAAAATAATAACCACAGAGTCAGAATTTCATAGTACAGAAGAACTGTCCTTGGAGCTCTGAGCTCTGAGTTCAAGTACTCCATATGACCTATATTGTCTATGTGACTACAGGCAAGACACTTAAGCATTTGGCATCTTCCACCATTATAAGTCACAAATCAGGTGCTGACCAATTGGTAAGGGAAGTGTCCTCCTCTGGTTCTTGATTCCAATGAAATCACAGATCCAGTTCTTATCCTCAATAGTAGGTGACATTTCTATAGATTTAAAAACTACAAAGCATTTTACATAGATTATCTTAGTGGGTCTTTACAACTGCATGAAGAAAGAAATATGAATATTCACAACCCTATATAACCCCATGAAGTAATACATATTTTCTCACTTGAGTACTTCAAGGACCTATGATGCTGTAAGTGGGATCATCTCTCCAATAAGGCAAATGACAATATTTGTATGGCTTAGCTAATAGTCCTTATATATTACTATAACAAAAAAAGCAACCTGCAATAAGTAATGTCATGGATTTCTCAACACTTAGTTGGAAAGGTGGATAAATTAAAGAAAATATCAACGGGTATCAAAACTTATTGTAAATGTAGAGATCATCCCCACCAAAAAAAAGAATAAGTAGCTTTGTAATAACTTCAAGCAGACTCAATGGAAAAAAAAGTGTATTGTCCAAAAGGACCATGTGAATATCTAGAGGAAAAAATAAAGCAAAAGTTTTAAAATGGAAGAGAAGGTTTGGAGGAAAAGACCAGAATTAAAATAGCTTAGAAGGGAAAGTGGTAAATCTACTCCCAAGAAATAAACTCATTGAAAACCAGAATGGAGCAAACAGAAATCAATGACTTCATTAGATAGTAAGAAATATTAGAACAAAAACAAAAGTTTGAAAGCATAAACAATGATAAGATATTATGTCAAAAACTGACTTGAAGCAAAGCTCAAGGATACAGAATTTAAGAAACACTGGATTCTCTGAAAATCATGATTTTTAAAAAGCTAGATTCTGTATTGCAAGAAATCATAAATAAAAACTATCTAGACTAGAACTTGAGAAAAATGAAAAACAGAAACAATCCATCAATCACTCCAAAAATAAACACCAAAAGGAAAAAATCTCAGGAATGTCATAGGAAAATCAAGGGGGGAAATACGACAAACATCCAGAAGAAAACAATTCAAGTACCAAAGGGCTACAATCAGGATCACCCCCAAACCTGGCAGATTTTACAATAATTCTACAAATCCTCTACAAAAAGATATCTTGGAATAGGATTAATCCAAGGGGCAAAAGATATAGCCTTATACCAAGAATACATTGGCCTGTATGTATTACAATCTATCAGAAAGACTGGAAACATGTAAGTATATAAAATATACACTAAAGAAATATATTATAAGGGTTGAAAAAGCCAGGATGACCTCCATGACACAATGGGCTCTTGAGGAAGATCTCTCTTTGTCAAGCTGAAGCAACATAGGCCCATGGGAGTCTCATGACTTACTAAGGGCTACACCATTAATAAATGGCATGTCACTTCAATTTAGATCTTCTGATTCCAAGTCAAGGGCTGTGTCCATTAAACTACACTGCACATTATCTTTGCTTTGTTCTGAGGTTATATATCAACACTGTGAGAAGGGCAGAGGCTCTTCTGATTTGGCACCTACCTCCTTAGGACCATCATTTTAGGAAGGCCTTTGGCCATGCTTTAGCCCATTCACATCTGCACTCACTCTCCACTGTGTATGCTTTTTCTGAACAGATAACCCTTTCTTCCTCCCTTCCAGCTCACTCCCTCAACTTTCCAGCTCCCAGATATGCTACCTTGCCCCATCAGACAGCATTAGAATGATCAGAATTGCACCTTAAGGGGAGGGACTATTTTGTTTTCTCATATTGGTTTTCTCAGAGCTTAACCTCATTATCAAACACAATATATACTTATTGATTAATCTAACTGATTAAACTGAGCAGAGAATGAGGAGACAGGGTGGCATAGTGGTAAACTCAAAGTCAGGAGAACGCCAAGTTCAGATCTCAGCTTCTGAACCTCAGTTTCCTCATAACTCTTAAAGTGGTGATAATAATACAAGATGTCTATCTCATTGCACCATTGTGAAGAAAGTACTTGGTAAAGGTTAAAACTTGATAAAAATGGAAGTTTACTCATTCATTCAAAAGTGTTCCTATTATGTATGACACTGGGGATAGAAAGAGAAATATGACACAGGACCTGCTCTCAAACTGGGGAAAGGACAAGTATACAAATAATGATATAAGAGAAGATAACATGATTCAAAAAAAAGAGGTTCAGAAAAGGTACTATGAGAAATTTGAAGAGGAAGAGATCCCTTTCACTGGGAGACAAGAGTCTATGGTGATAGAATGGCAGAGTCTTAGGACTAGGAAGGTCTTCAGAGGCAATCTAGTCCAACTGATTTGTGAGGAGCAATCTCCTCTACAACATATTTGGCAAATGGCCATCTAATGTCTGTTTGAAGAGCTCCAGGAATAGAAAATCCATTAATTCTTGACAGAAACTAAACATGTGACTTGCCCAAGGTTGCTAAGATTTGACCCACATAATCACAAGATGGAAAAGAATTCCAAGTTCATCTAGCATAATCTATATCTGAACAAGAAAGCCACAATGTTCAGGACAAGAAGATACCCAGCATGCTTTCAAGGGCCAAAAGACTAGGAGTACCGTAGAACTTCAGCAATGTTGATTTTATCTTCTGAAATGATACCAACTAGAACATTTTCTTTCTTCTTTTCCTTTTCTTTGTCTAAAAACAATCTCATTTTCAAGATTCAAGCTGAAGTTCCACAAAATGTTACCTCCTAGGAATAATTATAGCAATGGTTGCCTCTTTCTCTAGTAAGCATGGAATACTTTGTTCTGAACTTGTTATATAACATTGGACATTATCATTATGTTTCAATTTTATCCTTTTGTTAGACTGCAAGTACCCTAATGGAAGAGATTATATCTTTTCAAAGTTTTTACAACTTTCCCAAGCTTGAGCACAGGGCTCACCACAGTAGGTGTCTTTTTCCATGTCTGTCTATACTGTTGCATTATCCTACTCATTTAGCATACGGTACCTTTTCTTGGATGTTAACCCTTCCCAACCCCACATAGCCCTACTTATAATTGTGGCCTCCAGGGCACACAGCATTTTGATCCAAGAATGATAAAGCTATTTGACACAGCTTTGTTCCCAATTCACTGTGAATCCCACCGAGGGAAGGCAATGCTTTGCACTGTAAATCCAGCTCAATTTTTTGTTTGGTCACACATGTAAGCACTCTCTTCCCTCTCTTCATGAGACACTGATGGCCAAGTCTCCAGTTGGAATTTGACCTTTCATCTTTTATGCATGCCTTCTTAGCCATTATCATATGTACTCATCTCTGAACACTGAACTCCCTAGATCCGGGAGGTTCTGAAAGTCCTCCCTAGCCATTATTCCACTGATGTACACCTGTCCAATGGTCCCATTGCCTCTCTCCACGGTCCCCCTTTAACAATGGAACATCCATAGGATCATCTTGAAGATCCTATACTCTCAGGATGCACTGAGGCTTAAGATTTTCATCTTATATTGATGTAAAAGACTCCTGTGAGCCATAGGACGTATTAATCCTATCTTCACATTGCCAGTAATGTTAAAATTATGGGCTCTTAGATTTAGACCTAGAAAGGACATTGGAGATGATCTAGTCCAATCTTCACATTTAATACATCATAGAATCAAGACTGGAACCCAGGTCCTCTAACTTCAAATTCAACACTTCCCCCTACCCTTCCTATTTATTTAGTTATTGTTACATTTTGAGTTCTATGTTCTTTCTCTCTTTTTTTCTTCTCTCCTTTCCATCCCCATGCTGGAGAAGGCTGATATCTGATATAGGGTGAGGGTGCAACATGTTTACAAATAGGTAGCTGCAAGATAAAAGTAACTACATGGTTCGGTGGATAGATCAATTGAGCCTGGAATCAGAAACACCCAAGTTCAAATCTAGCTGTGTGACTCTGGGCAGGTCCCTTCACCTGTTTTTCTTAATCCACTGGAAAAAGAAATGGAGAAATCATTCCAGTACCTTTGCCAAGAAAACTTCATGGACAATATTGGCACACTCTGGTCTGGGTCATGGAGAGTCAGACATGACTGAACAACAAGTATTTCATCACAACTTGTTCAGCCATTCCCCATCTGATGGGCATCCCCTCAGTTTCCAATTCTTTGTCACCACAAAGGCAGCTGCTATAAATATTTAAGAACATGTAGGTTCTTTTCCTTTTTCCCTGATCACCTTGGGAAGGAGATTTAATAGTAGGATTGCTGGATCAAGGTTTTATAACTCTTTTGGCATAATTTCCGACAGCTCCTCAAAATAGTTGCATCAGTTCATAATTCCACCTAGAGTGTATCAGTGTCCCAATTTTCCCACAATTCTTTCTTGCATTTGTTATTTTCCTCTTCTATCATTTTAGCCAATCTGATGGGTATGAGGTGGTATCTGAGAGTTGTTTTAATTTGCATTTCTCTAATCAATGATCATTTAGAGCATTTTTCATATGACTATATATAGTTTTGATTTACTTATCCAAAAACTGCCTGTTCTTATCCTTTGACCATTTATCAGTTGGAAATGATTCATTTTTTATAAATCTGACTAAGTTCTCTATATAGTTGAGTCAAATCCAACACTTTTTACTCTGCTACACTTTCCCACATTTATTATGTACTTTTTCTGCCTCCCCAAGTGGAGCAAGCTCTTTCAAGGCAAGGAGCATGTGTAGCTCTCTCTATCCCAAATATCCACCACAGCACCTCACACATAAAAGGAGCTCAATACATTGATGATGATGATAATGATGATATCTCACTATCTGATTTTTAGCCCCTCCATTCTTTACACACAAATATGCTCCTACTAACCTAGCCTTGTCTCTTTCCAGGTATGATCAGTGGTTAGAATCCATAGCCACCAACTGGTGACTACCTTAGTATATTCCTATTTGTTTCAAGTGAGAATCAAACTCCTTACGTTGGTCTCTGTGGCACCATGCTCTACTAATAGTTATCTGTTAGATGTTCATAACTAGGAAGAAAATTTGCCATAGGGAAGTAGTTTTCCGAAATCAGAGACTCTGGAAAAGGCAGCAAGGTTCTGTGGCTGGCCTTTAAGTTGGAGAGATCTGAATCCAAAACTTCACATTGATACCTAGAAGCTTCACAACCATGGAAGAGTGTCTTCACTTTTTAGCACCCTAGGCCATTCTCTAAGACTCCAAGTTAAGATCTGCATTGGTGACAGGAATTCTCATATCAGACGTGGCCAATAAAATTATAGATCTAACCTCCCTAACCTCACGCCCTCCCCAAATGTCATATTACAATAGAAACTTCATCTGCCATAACAGTTTTGAAAAAGCAATGTCCAAAACTTATCTTGTGCTTATCACAACCTTACTGTGTGAATTTGGGCAATCTGTTTCTTCTCTGAGCCTCGATTTCCTCATGTATAATATTTATATATATATATATATATATATATATATATATATGTATGTACGTATGTATACACACACACACACACACACACACACACACACAAACACCCCAATCACCTCACGGGAGAATCACAATGAAGAGAAAAGGCTCTGTAGTCATTAAGTACTATAGAAATATGAGCTACTGCCATTACTGACAATAACAATATAATGATAATAATAATGCTGACAGGTTGGAATTTGCTGGCAACAATTAAAATAATTAATGTCTATGTAACAGTGGTATCAAAAAGTTTTAATAATTGTTGCAAGCAATCCTGCTTCCTAATCTTGTCTGCAAATAAACAGCTTGCTGTGAAATTTATGAGTTACTTTGTAGAATAATCAGTGGTACATACAGTGATACTATAACAACATTAAAAGTATTCTCTGATTTCCATTAGAAAGATAATTTCAATCAAGCAGCCTGGTCTAACATGTAGGTCATTCTATAATTCAGCCATGCTAATGACACAGGCAAATAACCAAATGAAATAGACTACAATCTGGGTCTTATGAAGTGATGATTTGCATGCTGAATTTCCAATGACCTTTACAGAATTCATCTATGAACAAATGAAGAATCATTCCTCACGGCCCAACAGACACCCTTTGCACCTAGCCCATTCATTCTGGGTAAAACAGCCGCTAATGGGAAGCCAATTTTCAAGGAATATTTTTACATAGATATTATATTCCTGTACCTAAGAGGTATAAAACAAATAACCAAGGATATGAATGAATGGAAAAGGAGGTGGGTAGGTCACGTAGTGAGAGTGAAGGACAAAAGCCCAAATGCTGCAATCATATCCATAAAATATTACAAAGAACCCGAGGAAGGTCGATAGTACATTGGGATAGATTTATTGGAAACACATAGACAAGAACTGCATGAGATAGAGCATGGCTCTGACTGATTTACACCAGGTGGGGAGTGCCTACTCAGTGAGATACTAGACATGTCAAAATATTGATGGACATGTTTTTAGAGTTGTGAAGTTTTGTTTTGTTGTTTTTTCTTTTAATAAATACAGGACCCCTGATTTCTACCAATAGGCTATTTCTATGGCAAGCAACATTAAAGTGCTTCTCCTGGCTCTCAGAGCACTACTTTTACTCTGCTCTTATTCATAAAGTTTCTCATGACATGAGTAAACATAGACCCAAAACATCTAGCTGAGAAATTTTGTTCTCTATTTTCTCCTCTTCTTCACGTGACAGGCATTCTTATTAAAGACTACATTACCCAGAATTCTTGGGCTCAGAGGAGAAAGAACTAGCCTAGGAAGGGGATGACCATAACTAAGGTGACTAGTGGTACCCAAATGCAGCAAAGATATGACTCAGAAAAGGTCATGGACCCCAGTGGCAGATAGCAACAGAAATAACCACTACATCCTCCTAAACCCACGAGAACAATCCCATGGTCAACGAATGGAATTCTAAAAACTACTTCAAATCAGTTGCCCAGGGAATCTTGGCAACATGGTACTTAATCAGATATTCTTGTTACACTGTTAAACCCATTTTCAAGTGTTCATGAGAGTCTAAGTTCTGAGAGTTTTAATAATAATTTTAATTTTTCTATTTTATAGTACTGTATTAAACTTAACAGTTTATAATGTATTGGGTGCTGTTCAATGATTTTTCATTGTGTCTGACTCTTTGGGAATCGATTTTTTTTGTTTTGTTTTGTTTTTGTTTTTTTAGCAAAAATGATGGAGGGGTTTGCCATTTCCTCTTTCAGCTCATTTTACAGATGGGAAAACTGAGGCAAATAGGGTGAAGTAACTTGCCCAGAGTCACCCAGCTAGTAAGAGTCTGAGGCCAGATTTGAACTCAGGAAGAGGAGTTTTCCTGAGTCTAGAGTCCCAGCCTTCTATCTACTGCAGTGCCGTCTAGTATCCCTCTCTATTATCTATGTTATCTCATAGACCACCGTAGCAATACTGGTGAATTCAACAGGACTTTTTTGTCATCCTTATTTTTCAGATCAGTAAGTAGACTCAGAGAGAAAAAGGAGCCTTTCCAAAGTCACACAGTTGTTAAGTGACAGAGTTAGGAGTTAAACCTGGGTCAGAAGTCATAGATTTGGAATCAGAAGGGATCTTCTGGATTATCTAGTCTGGCTCCCTCATTTTACAGATGAAAACTGTACCACAAAGAGATAAATCCTATGATCACACATATAGATAAGAGGCAGAGTTAAGATTTCAACAGACGTTCTCTCACTTTTCCAATTCTAACCCCAGGGTTATTTCCACTGCATCATGCTTGCTCTGCTACAGAGAAGCTAACCTGTGAATTCAAGAAAATTCTAGGTTGATGAAGAAAAGAAAAAAAAATACATTGTGCAGATTTTACTTTGTACATGTTTTAATGGGAGTAGGAGTTGAGATTGATCTGAGAGAAAATCAAAGGATCAGCTTTATGAAGAACTTAAAGATGGCAAATTAGGTTTTTTTAAACTTAATAAGCAATTATTTTCTCCCTTTCCCCCTCTCCATTGGAAAAAAAGTAAATCTCTTCTAACAATGCAGCATAGTCAAACAAAACTAATTTCCACATTGTCCATATCCAAGAATATGCAGCTCATTCTGTGCCCTTAGTCCTTCACCTCTCTGTTAGGAGGTGGGTAACATATTTATTTAAATATTAGTCCTCTGGAATCATTACTGCATTAGAATTAAGTCTTTCAAAGTTGCTTATCTTTATGTTGTTGTTAATATTGCAGAAACTATTCTCCTGATTCTGCTCATTTCATTCTGTATCAGTTCACATAAGGCTTCATTTTCTCTGAAATTGTCCCTTTCATGATTTCTTATGGCATCCTATATCATGACTTATTCAGCCATTCCCCAATCAGTACTCTTTCTTTTCAGTTATTTGCTATTACAAAAAGAAGTGGTATAAATATTTTTGTACATATGAAGAGATCTTTTTGATCTTTGATCTTTTGGGGGCATAAGCCAAATAGTGACATTACTTTAAGGGTACAACTCTAAATCACTTTCGGAAATTACCAAAAACAAAAACAAAACCCACAGCTTTACCAATAGTGCATGGATATGGCTTATTTCTCATAGCTCCCCTAATATTTGTCATTTTCCTTTGTCGTCAACTTTGCCAATCTTAGGGGTGATGAAGTAGAACCCTGAGGTTGCTTTAATTTGCATTTCTATAGTTATTATGGATTTCTATCCTGTTTTTACATGGCTGTTGATAGTTTGGATTTATTCTTTTCAAAACTGCTTGCCCATTATCATTTCATCACTTATCAACTGGGGATTGTAGGTTTATTTTAAGAATTATGTGATACAACAGAAAGAACACCAGACTAGGAATCAAGAAACCCAACTTCTAATCCCAGCTATGAAAACTTTTTTTTTAAAGTATGTATTTTGTTAAATATTTCCCAATTACTTGTTAACAAAATTTTACAATTTTGAGTTCCAAATTCTCTCACACCCTCCTTCCTTTCTCCCCTTCTTCGAGAAGGCAAGCACTTTGATTTTGATTATACATAAGCAAAATATATTTTCATAATACCCATGTTGCACAAAAAAATATAAAGCTGTAAAAGTATGTTTCAATCTGCATTCAGAGTTCATTATTTCTCTTTTTGGAGGTGGATAACATTTTTCATCATGGATCCTTCTTAGATCATTGTCTTGATGAGTGTAACTAAGTTTTTCCACAGTTGATCAGCCTTACAATATTACTGTTACTATGTATGATGTTCTCTTGTTCTGCTCACTTCACTTTACATGAGTTTAGATAAGTCTTCTCAGGTTTTTTCCTGAAACCCTAAATGCCCTAAATGCTTGATATTTTTTATAGCACAACAATATTCTGTCACAATCATATGCTCTAACTTGTTCAATCACTCCCCAGTTGATAGGTCTCCCCTACTTCCAATTTTTTATCTCCAGAAAAAGAACTGCTATAAATATTTTTGTACACATATGTCCTTTTCCTTTTCCTTTGATGTCTTTGAGCTACAGACCTAGTAATGATATTCCTGGATTCAAAAGGGTATGCAGTTTTTATAACTCTTTGAAATTAGTTCCAAATTGTTCTCTAGAATGGTAGGTTTAGTTCACAACTTCAACAACAGTTTATTAATGTCCCCATTTTTCTACAACTCCTTTGGCATTTGTCATTTTGTTTTTTCTGTCATGTAACCCAGTCTGATAAGTGTGAGATGGTATCACAGAGTTGTTTGAATTTGTTTTTCTCTGATCAATAGTGATTTGGAGCATTTTATATGACTACTGATATCTTTGATTTCTTCTGAAAAGTGGTCATGTCCTTTGACCATTTATCAACTAGAAAATGGCTCTTACTTTTACAAAATTGTCTTAGTTCCCTATCTATCTGAGAAACGAGACCTTTATCAGAGAAACTTGTTACCAATTTCCCCCATTTCTTGTTTTACTTCTAATTTTAGCTACTTAGCTTTGTTCACACAAAAGTCTTTTAATTTCATGTAATCAAAATTAGCTCTTTTACATCCCATAATCTCCTCTACCTCGTGTTTGGTCCTTGGTCTTGTTTGGTTATCCATAGATCTGTCAGATATATTTTTCTATGCTCCCCTAATTTATTTATGATATTTTGACCTTTTCTTGGTATATGGTGGTTTATGACTAGTTTCTGCTAAACTGCTTTTCAGTTTTTGTCAAATGTTGAGTTCTTACCCCAAAAGCTTAGATCTTTGGGTTTATGAAACACTAGAATACTAAGATCATTTGTTTAATTTGATTTTAAAAAGAAAAAAATTCAAATTACTAATATCAAAAATGAAAAGGGTGAATATACCACTAAAGAATATGAAATGAAAGCATTTAGTAGGAATTATTTTGTCTAATTATATAAAACCGACAATCTAAGTGAAATGGATGAATATTTATAAAAATATAAATTGTCCAAATTAACAGAAGAGAAAATAGAATACTGAAATAACCCTGTCTTAGAAAAAGAAACTGAACGATGCATTAATGATCTCCCTAAGAAAAAATCCCCAGGACCAGATGGATTCACAAGAGAATACTACCCAACAGTTAAACAATTAATTCTGATACCCAATAAGCTATTTGAAAGAACAAGCAAAAGAAGAAATCTTACCAACTTCCTTTTAATGACACAACTATTGTTTTGATACCTGAATCAGGAAGAGTAAAAATAGAGAAGGACCAATTTCCTTAATGAATAACAATGCAAAAATTTTAAATAAAACTCAAGCAAGATTATAGCAACATATCTATTTTATTGGATTTTCTCCCCACAAAACCAGTCCTGCATATAGTACTAAAACAGGGGTACCTGTAATCCCTTTCTGACCAGTTGCCAGTTCCTAATTTTGTTAGTTCAGCAGATTTTTTTTTTAACTTCTTAATTAATGTCTCCTTTGATTTTCAGGATTTCCATTTTGGTGTTGAATTGGGGATTTTTATTTTGTTCTTTTTTCACTTTTTTTAATTGCATGCCCATTAAATTATCTCTCCTTGATCTATTTTCCAATTCAGTTGTTTTTACAAACGAGATATTTCACAATTTTTTCCACTCTTGATTTTGTTTGATTGTTTCTTGAAATCTTAGGGAGTTATTAGCTTCCAGTTGCCCAATTCTAATTTTTTTTTATTCTAAATTTTTTTTAATTTTATTTTTTTAATTTTATTTGCATAACATATGTGTGGGTAATTCTTCAACAATAACCCTTACATAGCTTTCCGTTACAAATTTTTCCCCCAACTCCCCACCCCTCCCCTAGATGGCAGGATATCCACTACATGTGAATTATGTTAAAATATTGGTAAATCGAATATATGTATACATATTTCCAAACTTGTCATTGTTGTGCAAGAAAAATCTTGTCTACACAAATGATATATCAGATAAAGGAAACACAATGTAAGCAAACATCAATCAAGGAGTATGAGAATGTTATGTTGTGGTCCACATTTCACATCCTTCCTCTGGGTGTATATGGCTTTCTTCAGTGAACAATTGGAGGTGGTTTGAAACATTTCATTGTTGAAGAGAGCCATGTCCATCAGAATTGATTGTCATATAGTACTGTTGTTGCCGTGTATAATGATCTCCTGGTTCTGCTCATTTCATTCAGCATCACTTCATGTAAGTCTCTCCAGGCCTCTCTGAAATCATCTTGCTGGTCATTTCTTACAGAACAATAATATTCCATAGTATTCATATACCATAATTTATTCAGCCATTCTCCAATTGATGGGCATCTTTTCAATTTCCAGTTTCTTGCCACTACAAAAAGGGCTGCCACAAACATTCTTGCACATGTGGGGCCTTTTCCTTCCTTTATGATTTCTTTGGGATATAAACCCAATAGAAATGCTGCTGGGTCAAAGGATATGCACAGTTTGATAACTTTTTGAGCATAGCTCCAAATTGTTCTCCAGAATGGCTGTATCCGTTCACAGCTCCACCAACAATGCATCAGTGTCCCAGCCCTCCCCACATCCCCTCCAACCAATTCTAATTTTTAAGGAATTAGTTTCTTCAATAAGCTTTTCCATTTGGTCAGTTCTGGTTTTTAAGGAGTTGTTTTCATCAGTGTGTTTTTATTTTTGTTTTTTTTTTTTTCATTTGATCATTCTGAGTTTTAAGTTGTTATTCTCTTCAGTGTTTTTTTTTGTCTTGTTCACTAAGCAAATGATTGTCTTTTTCATAATTTTTTTTTCCTTTGCTTTCATTTCTTTGCCTCCTCTACCATTCCTATTCGATGCTGAAAATCTTTTTTTTTAACTCTTTCAACAATTGTTCTTAGGACTGCCTTGTGTCCAATTCCCCTTTTTTCTCCCTTTAAGGCTTTTCTTGTAGCTGTTTTAATGTTAAATTAAACATGTTTAATTTAATTATTAATGGTGGGCTCTGGTTTTGGCGTTCAGGTGTTTTCAGAGCTAATTCTGGGATTTTGGAATTTGGGACACTTTTAAGACGTGGTTACTGCTCCCTTGGTCTGTACTCTGGTCCCTACCAAGGAAGGGCCCCTGATCCCTTGGGACTGTAATTAATAATGCTCCTCTGGGCCCTTTCCCTCCCTGGGACCCAGAAGTAATACTGCCCCTCACAGTTTCCACCCCTTGCCTGAAAATGTTCCTCTCTGCCCTTGAACTGTGACTCAAAGTATATGGTCCTGCATCCAGTGCTAACACAGGGGTACCCTGTAATCCCAATTGCCAGGTCTCCTCACCATCTTGGATTTGGGTACTCCTGAAGCCGCTGCTACTTCTGTCTTCACCAGCTAGTCCTACTCCTGGTGTTTCTTCCACTTGGACTCCAGACCAGCCTCCTCCTCTGTGCCACAGATCTTTCTTTCCAAGCTCCTGTGTTGTCTTGGACTGGAAGAATGACTCACTCTGACCTTTTGTTGACTTTGCCACTCCAGAATTCAATTTGAGGCATTATTTTAAAGTTGTACGGATGGGAATGTCTAGAGAGCTCAGTTGAGTGCTTCTCTACTCTGCCATCTTCCCAACAACGTAACCCTGACAAACCTCTTTCTCTAAACTTCAGTTTGTGTGTGTATAAAACAATGGGACTTGGACAAGGTCTTTTCTACCTTTATCAGTCTGTGGTTCAATATGTAAATTGCATGACTCTGTATGTTTTTAAAATGCCAAGTTAAACAAATTCTCATAGTATCACCATGAGGTAGGTAAAGAAAGGATTAGAGTAACTGGAAGATCACAAAGCCAGACTACTGTGGATGGTATGAAACCAATGTCCCAATTCCCTCTTCAGATTTCCCTCTCTAAGCCCTGCTTAGAAATGCATGACTAACTCAATAACCAATGATGAAAGGAGCTCTGGCTTTTTGAAGCACTACCCCAGCCTATGAGGCTAATGTCAGGAAGGCCCAACATGCCTTCTTAGAGTCCCATCAAGGGCAGAATCCAGGATTAGATGGGCCAGAGAGCCAGTCGGGGAGGGCAGCCTTCCATTGTGATGGGCTAACCGTGTTCACCCCTCCCTAGAACATCCATCAAAACTTGCACAGTTAATTCCTTGCTTTCCCTGCAATATGAATTTTCATTTGGCCAATTAACCAAGCAGCTGCCTACTTACAAGGCAAACACCTTCACTAGCACAGGGATTTTTCTCCTGATCCTGGAATACATGAATTTTATTAAAATCCCTCCTGACATGGGGGTTTTCTGTCCTGAAGCAGGCCTACACATTATCCCAGCTCACTGATGCCTTCTCACAACCCATGCTTTTCTACTAGGCTAGCTCTCCCTCAACGTTTCCCCCAAAGAATCCTCTCTCTTCCGCTTTCAAAAGCTAAAATGAAGATCACAGTCCATTCCATTAGTGAAGACCTACTATTACTTGCCTTAGTTTCTTTGTTTATCCAATTCTCCCTTTGGTCTGACAGGTGAAGCTGCCCATACAGGACATCTTCACTTGCGCTCCTGGGCAGTGACATAGAAAAATACATTGTAAACTCAATTTGTTCATTCTCATTCTTCCTCTCTCTTTTCCTCATTCTCTCATTCATTCTCTCTCTTTTATTCTCTCTCCAATTCATATTCTCTCTCTCTCTCTCTCTCTCTCTCTCTCTCTCTCCCTTTCTCCCTTTTCCCTCTCTCCCTCCCACCCCCTCTCAATGTAGGACAGTATTGACTATGGATCCAAGAGATTAGGGTTCTAGTTCTATTTCTTACACTGACTAGCTATGTGTCTTGGAGCAAATCTTCTGCTCTTTTGATCTCAGTTTCCTTACCTATATAATGGGTGTTGCCTGTGTGTTGCCTAAAAGTTCCAAGGAAATGGAAGTAGTTATAATTGTTAGGCTTGGACTTGGGTGGCAACAGGAGTAGGTAGGCAGCCCAGAGCTCGGAATTCAGTTTTCCAGGAGTGGGGCTGTCAGGTACCATTAAGTCAAGTGATTTAGAAATCAAATGGACTGAAATTAGAAACAAAGGAGTGAGGAAAAGATAGTGTACTGCTGACAGGTAAGAAATGTGGAGGCTAGGATGATCAGTCAAGACACAGAGAGAGGATTCAAGCTAAGAGTCTAGGGGAACCGAGGCCCAGGAGCCAGGCTGAGGGACTAGACGATAGGAATTCAGCATATGGAAAAGGGGAGGCTTGATGATAGACAGAGGGCACCAGCAAGATTTCTACAATTTGCTAACGAGCCAAGGGCTGGATGGACTTGGTTGCAGTAAAGGTGTGAGAAGGCATGTTCCATGCAGTTCCAAACACCTGCTTAAAAAAACAGTCCAGAGGGAGAGAATTAAAAAATGGGAAAAAAAACACCAGCCGGGCTTTACCTTCTTTCTCCAAGTGGGCCACCATGGTGATCCTCCTCCTTTCTCTCCCTTCCCACTACTTACTTTCTTACCACATACACACACACACACACACACACACACACACACACACACACAATCCCAAGAAATTAAGGAAGCCATCAGCTTTGGGTCCTAAGAAAGCAAGCCCAAGATCCTCATCAAGTCATCCCTGTGGCTTCCTCTGATCTCAGCAAAGACAAACTTCACACTCCAAAGACTACCCTTATCTCCTAACTGCTGCAGAGAATGCAAAGGAACAGTAGGCTCAGACACATCACCTTCATAATGTCAGGTATTCTTTTCACCTTCTCCTTTCCCTCATTTCCCAGAAGCAATGGTTTCCCCACATTGTAGAATCTCAAAGAAGGAAGGGACCTCTGTGGCCAACTACTCTGAAGTTTCTTAAAATGCGGGGTGTGATCCCATATGGGGTCATTTAACTCAATGTGGCGGTTATAAAAAATTTCAGGGCCTTCTACAATTGGGTCTATCTATGCCATTATCCTCCCACATCTACACTGGACTGCTCTGTGTATAGGGTAGTCAGTAAACATTTATTAAACATTTACTGTATACCAAGCCATTCCCCATTCTCCCTCCCAAATGTTCCCTGGGCTGAATTCTTATACATCTTTTTAACACCCAAATCAAATGTTTTCTTCTCCATGAAGCCTTCCCTGATTATTCTTCCCTACTTTCTCTTTCGAAACCCTTTCTATACAAACTGTTCAAACCTATTGTCCTTGAGAAAAGCTCTCAGCTTGTACCCATTTAACATATTTACTGCAGTAGATTCTTGTGAATTCTAGTTTCAGAGTGACCTTGGGGGTATCTTTGATTATTCCATATCCATCACCTCTCACATCCAAATAATCACCAAATCTATATCTGTATTTTCTCTCTCCTAAACTACATGGGAGCACCCTCAATCAAACTGAGACCTGCTGAAGACTTTAGCTTAAAAGGCTAAGGTCTCCCACTATATCCTGGGCCATCTCCAGTCATCCTGATCTATATCTTGCCACTGGAGCTAGATGGCATTGGAGGGGAAAGTGAGGCAGGTGACCTTGCCCAGTCCTCCCTCACTTCAATTCACTTGCATGTCACAGCCTCACTTCCCTGATATCAGGGTACTCTTTGAGAATGATGAGCAAACAACAACCAAACAGCAACATTGGACCTCCCCAGCACAATATTCCTCAAACCATCTCTATTTCCTATTTTTGTGTTCACCGAATTTGTGAATAATCTAAAACAATAATGGCCAAATCACCTTTCTCTAACATTATGCATTGTAGTGAAACAATTAATTAGCCCTTCTTCCTAGTTATTTAGGATATTAAGATTAACACATGTTCCCTGGGGACACTGGTCCCAAGGAAAAAAGAGGGCAGCAGAGAGATCTTGGAGAATGGATGGGAAAAGCAAAACAAATGCCCAGCATTATTATGACATAATGGGCTGTGGAGGGAAGACAAATTAGGCTCCTATTAATTGGTGATGGGCACTGGCTCTCTCCCTTGTTAAATGAGGGAGATGAACTAAGAGGTCTCTGGGGTCTGGGGTCCCTGGCTTGCTCCAAGTCTTACCTGAAATCCCACCTTCTGAAAAAAAAAAACAGCCCTTCCCAGTTCTCTTTATGCTCAGTACTTCCCTTTTCCAACTGCCACCAGTAGATCTGGCACATATCTTATTCATACATAGTTGTTCGCATGTTGTCTCCCTCCACTGGGGTGCGAGCTCCTTGGGAGTAGACATTTTTTTGGCCTGTCTTTGTATTCCCAATGCTTAGCACAGCATCTGGCATGTAGTGGCGCTTAATAAATGCTAGCTGAACTATCATGTGCTCTATAAGCAAAGCAGAATTGAATCAGCTCAGAAGAAACACACTCGGGAGATGCATAGTGTTAGGTCACACTACTTGCGTCCGACCAGTGGTAGAGCATCCCGAGCTCGTGTCGGTCTGATCAGCCAATCGGACACACCGTTCTCCTCAATAGTGAGGTATCGGGTTGTTTTTTCATAGCAATGGCTATGAATGAAGTAGGGCGAAATAAGAGGGCTGCTCATACCCACTACTTCATGGAGCTGAACATGAGCAGCAGATGGTAGATTTCACTCTGGAGTTATCTGCCAGTCTCGAAGGTGAGATAAGGCTCCAGGCACCCCTAAATTGCCTTGCAATAATAGCTTGTCTCAAGTCAAAGGGGATTCAACATTCTCCTGGCTTTTAATAACAATTAGGATTCAGCGTGAGCTCCACATGTCTTCAGTACCAAAATGAGACCCATCACTTGTTATGCTGGTGAACAAAGGTGTTGGGACAAAACCAACCCCAGATGGCTTCCTTGCGATCCAGATGGGAGTCTGTGTCTGCCGACCAGAAACTGCTGCCATTGCTCTGCCTGGCCACTCTCCACCTCTGCCAAATGCTCACAACGTCCTACCCCCACTTGCAGAGGATGGGGGAATGGGGGAGCAGTGGAGAGGCTGCACCAAATGGGCCACGCAGGAAATTCATAGGCTCATAGATTTTGAGGTAGGGATTAGGGGGAGCTCCCTTCAAGAGGATCTGGTCCAACCCTATGATTTTATACAGAGACAAACAAAAATCATTTACCTGAGTTCATCTGAAGAGTACTGGAAAAGGGAGAATTTGGACCCAGGTTCTCCTCTTCTCTGCACCATATGAAATTTTCAGGGAGCAAACACATTTCCTTCAAACTGACATATCACCACTTGTTGCTACCTTCCCTTTTAGCAGTTCCTTTTTTCCTTCCATTGTGACTCAACTCAACTAAAAAAAAATTTAGGGATAGCTAGATGGTGCAGTGGAGTCAGGAGGACTTGAGTTCAAATCCGAACTCAGACACTAAACACTTATTGGTTGTGTGATCCTAGGCACTTCACTTAACCTCAGTTGCCTCAGAAAAAAACAAACAAGCAAACAAAAAAAAACGAACCCTTTATCAAGTATCTTTATAAGGCCCTGTGCTATAAGCTGGAATACAAAAGCAGAAAGCAACAACAAAGAGACATTCCCTGACTTCAGTGACATTAGATTCTATTTTCTTCACTTCCCCTGGATTTCTCCACCTTGAACTTCAGACCAGAAAAAAGAAAAACACAATATCTCAATCAGAAGGGAACTCAGAAGCTATGTGGTACGGCCCATCGTTATTGTCGTTGTTGCTGCTGAGTCATTTCAGTTGTGTCTGTTTATGACCCCATTTGAGGTTTTCATGGCCAAAATACTCAGGGGGTTATCCAACCCATACTTTAATTTTTAAAAAGATCCCCTGACAAGTGGTGATCCAGCCTCTGGTTGAAACCCCCTGTAGATGGAGAACTCACTACCTCCAAAGGTAGCCTATTCCGGGTTTGGATTTCATAGTGAGCAGTAATTAGACATATTTCTCCTTAGTTGTGCCCTCCCAGGCCAAGGGGAACAAGTCTCAGGCCTCTAAATCAATACGCAAGCATTGCTTCAGATGCATCCTGTGTGCCCTGTGCTGTGTCAAGAGCTGGGGATTCAAAGGAAACCCAGAAGCAATCTCTGTCCTCAAGAAGCTCACATTCTTATGCTGGCAGCCCCAAAGATACATGGAAGCATGTACAAGACTGGCACAGAGCAGATAAGAGGGAACCTTGGAAGGGAAGGCACTGGCAGCTGGCGTGTGTGTGTGTGTGTGTGTGTGTGTGTGTGTGTGGAGGGGTGTCAAAGCAGGATTTGGAAAAGCCTCCTGTAGAAAGTAGTATTGGAGCAGAGCCTTGATGAGAGCCAGGGATTGGAGGAGGAAGAGGAGGAGGAGGAGGAAGGAAAGGAAATGAGCATTTCAGGCAGGAGGGTCAGCCAGACCAAAGGTGTAAAGATGGGAAGTGGGACTGATGTGTGTGTAGAGGGCAGCAAATAGGCCATGGTAGGCTGGATTAAAAGACACATAGCACAGCATCCCTGGAAGTGAGGTGCTTCCGTAGTGGATAGAGCATCTGGTCTGGAGTCAAGAAGACTCGTCTTTCTGAGTTCAAATCCAGCCTCAGACTTTTACTAGCTGTGTGACCCTGGGCAAGTCACTTCAGCCTATCTGCCTCAGTTTGCTCATTTGTAAAATGAGATAGAGAGGATATGGCAAACCATTCCAGTATCATTGCCAAGAAAGCCTCAAACGAGGTCACAAAAAGTTGGACTCAATGGAAAAACAACTGACCCAAAACCAAGCATAACAGAATGCAAGTCACTGTGGGGTAGTGGAAGGAGAGTTAGCCAGAGAACCTTGGAGAGACCCTGTCTCTAACATGTCATGGGGTCTTGTGACCTGAACAATTCACTTCCCTTCTCACTGCCTCCTGGCATTTCACAGAGAAGGGAAGATCTGCATTGGGAGAGAGAATCTCCTTGCCAGGTTCATTGAAGTTCAGAGCAGCATTCTGCATGGCCCCAGAGGGCAGAACTAGGAATGATGGGTAGAAGTTGCAGAGAAAATTAGGTTTAATTGTAAGGGAAATCTTTCTAATAGCACTATCAATAAGTGGTACTGGGCCATCTTGAGAATTAATGCCTTCTATGAACTGATGCTGAGTGAAACGAGCAGAACCAGGAGATCATCATGCACAGCAACAACAGTATTACATGATGATCAATTCTGATGGACATGGCTCTCTGCAATAAAGAATTGTCTCAAACCAGTTCCAGTTATTCACTGAAGAAAACCATATAAACCCAGAAAGAGGGACATGAAATATGGGCCACAACATAACATTTTCATGATCTTTATTGACATTTGCTTGCATTGTGTTGCCTTTCTCTGATTCTTTTTTTTCTTGTAGATAGGATTTTTCTTGCAAAACTTCTCAAGCATTTCAACATTATTAACATGTAGTGGACTTCCTGCCATCTGGGGGAGGGGAGGGGACTAGGGGTAAAATTTGTATTGGAAAGCTTTGTAAAGATCAAGGTTGGGGAACTACCCATACATATGTTATACAAATAAAAAGCTTAAAAAAAATAAAATAAAAAAATTTAAAGGAAATATCAAAAAAAAGAGAATTAATGCCTTCTTTCCTAGAGACCTTCATTTGAAGACGATGTGAACATTTATCAAGTGTGTCACAGGAGGGACTTCATTTCAGATATGGGTTGGATCGGATGGCTTCTGAGATCTCGGATGGTTTATATTCTGTGTGTATAGTTTGTTTTACCTCAGTTAGCTTTAGCATTCTCTGTTGGTATCATCTACCTGCCATTTGCAGACTTACTTTCTAATAAACTGATACTTCTTTGTCTTATAAAAAAAGTTCAGAGCAAGAATAACAACTACTTTACTACTGATCACCACAATTTAGTAAAAAAAATAAAAAATAAAAAATAACATAACCAAGGGAGAGCATCTCCAGAAGAAAGCAACCAGGAAGGCAAGAAGATTGGAGAGGATTTCTTACAGGGATTGGTTAAAAGGACTGGGAGAGGGATGAGCTGGAAGAAGAAAAGATTTAGGGGACTCAGAACTATTTGCAAGTATTTGGAAGACTATCTAGGAGGAGAAACTTCAATCTACTGAGGCCGGAGGAGTGAGGAACCTATGAGCAACCAGTGCAAGTGGAATGGAAATTCCTTGAGGGCAGGACTCTGTTATTGCACCCCAAACAATCCAGTCAAGAACTTCACCTTCACAAGTATTTAAATCAAACTGAATTGTCTGAATTAAATTCAGTTGAAGTTGTGAGAAAGCAGATTTCTGTTTTACAAAAGGAAAAATTCCCTAACATTAAGAGGCAATGATAAATGGCTGCCTAGGAATGGAGTTAGTTATGTCTCTCTGGCTCACTGAAAATCTGAAAAAGGAGAAGGGGAAGACCGCCTGTTGGGGGTGTTGTAAAAGAGGTGTGGCTTGGACTACATGGCCTTTGAAGTGCCTTCCAGCTTGGAGATGCTGTGACTCTAAGGTTTGGCACCTGGTGAGAAAAGAGGAGAATGGTAGTAGAGCTAGAAACAGAAATAAGGGAGCCAATAGGGAAAAAATTGATGTAAGATATAAAAAGTTTGAGAAAAGAGTGAAACATCCAAATAAAAGCTTAAATAGAGCAAAGTATTGGCAAAACATTAGAATCATCTAGGATAACTCACATTTCCCTTAGTCAGGGCAATTATAATACATTTTGCTCAAACAACCCTCTTTGTCTCAGTATCCCCAGCACCTAAAACAATGCCTGCTATACAGTAAGTTCCAAATAAATGCCCCTTGATTATCATTTGGTGATTTAAGTATTATCATTCTCATCTGACAGATGAAAAATTGTGTTTATATGCATGCTTTGCTTATGAATATACATAGAGGAAGTGAACTCAAACTCAGGACTCATGCCTTTTTACAGTTTCTCAAAATGAAAAAAATGAGGGGTCATAGTTATAAAATGAATAACTGAAGCAATGAGAACAGATTAGACCAGCACATTCCCCCATAAAAGGTAAAGAGAGAAGAACAGAGCGTAGACAGCATTTAAAATAGATTCGAAGCAACTGTCACAGCAAGGAGGCCTACAAAGCCCAAAAAATTTGTCAGCAGATAAACTTTTGGTCTGCCTGACAAAGGATACATCAGAGCAGTCAATGAGAACTCCAATTTAGAAAATAAACTCATTTAAAAAATTTATAGATGAAATAAGAGAGAAGGATTGGGGCTAGGGTGGGGGTTAGAAAAAGGTAAAAACAAAAGATATCAATAAAAACTTATTTTTAAAATGTTACAGAGCAATATGGTTGAAAGATTGTAATATATTGACTCACAAAACCATTTTAAGAGGTAGAGAAAATGAGGCTATTGAAAAAACCAGGATGAAACCCAACTAAGTCAGGCCTTCATAAGAATATTTAAAGAGGAAAATGGAAGGTAGATGACTAACAGGCAAGAAGTAGAACAGATCTATCAGCATTTACCATAACACCATTTTTCATCATAGATTATTAGTGCACACTTGGACTTTTAACAGCTCAGTACCCAATGTGCTATATTAGGAAGCAAAAAATGGCACTCAAAACAAGCAGCTGAATCTTTAGTGGAAAGACTCTGCTGGCTTTGGAGTCAGAAGACCTGGATTTAAATCTTAGCTCTGACATTTCCAAGCCATTTAGCTACTCTTCATGTATTTGTAAAATGAGGAAATGCTGGATCACACAGGGTTTTTGTGAGGATCAATTAAGATCACCTATGGAAAATATTTACAAACCTTAAGGCATTATATGAATATCAGCTATTATTAAGAAAATCCATGTTAGGGGGAGGATTCTGAAAACATTGAATGATGGGTTCTCAAAGTATCTAAAAGAGAGGAAGACTGGGGTGGGGGTGGAATCACAGATACTATTATCACCGGAACTGGGTGATTCAGAGGACAACAATAACTATTGATCCATTGGCCTACTTTCTCTCCTGCACAAATCTTTTATAAAAATGAACAACAAAATTTATTGCAGATGCATTTGAGATGAAAGCAGTGAGGCTTATTATTTTTATAGCAGACCACATCATCAAAGTCACTATATCATCATTGTGTTTTGTCACTGGACAATTCTTTAAAAAAAAAAAAGCATTTATCTCCATAGAATAGGCTTTCTCCCATCAAGTAAGTTGCCTCCCATGTAGATGTGCAGTTCCATTTAGTAAAGCATTTCTTAAGTGCCCACTACATCCTGTAATGTGATAAACCTTGGTGAATACAAAGACAAAAAATGAAAATTAGTCTTTGCCCTCAAACAGCTTATTTTCCACTAAAGAGATACAATGCACATATGGATAAATATAACTTGAAGAAGGGGAGAGGTTTTTTTTAAATTACACTTCTAAGTAGGAATAGTACCCAAGTTTATATTGTAAGAAAGGAAATCTAAGCATTCATAGTTAGAAGTTCGGTTCATCCATGTGGCACAGCTGGTGTAAAAACAGAGAATGGGATGATGGAATACCAAGTAGACTGGTTTAGCTAGAATATATACTCTGTCCAAAAGCTTGAAATATCAGGATCAGGAGCTTGTGTATTAGCTTAATGGCAACAGGGAGTCTCTGATGGTTCCTGAGCAGCTGAGTGACATGGTAAGACCAGTGCCCTAGGAAGATTATTTTGGGAGCTCTCTGGAAGATGGATTGCAAAGCATAGAAAAATAGAAGAGGGAGCTCAATAAGGATGGTACGTAGAATTCCAGTGAGGAGGGAAAATGCCTTGAACTAGGGTGGTGGACATTTGAGAGGACCTAAAGGGAGAAAAGTCAAAGATAAACTGACAAGACTTGCCAACTGAGTGAGTAGATAAGATGACAGAGAAGGAAGATTCAACATTGACTACAACTATAATTTAGGTTTCTTGGGAGAATGGTGATGTTCTCATTAGAGATATGGGAGATTATTTTTAATTTTAAAAAACATTTTATTTTTTCTAAATACATGCAAAAACAATTTTAAGTTATTAAAAATTTTTTATTTGCAAATTCTCTTCTTCTCTCCTCCCCTCCCTCATTGAAAAGGCAAGCAATTGGATATAGGCTCTATATAAGCAGAATTGCAAAACATTTTCACATTAGTCATGTTGTGAAAGAAAACACAGACAGAAAACCCAAGAAAGTAAAAAGTATGCTTCAATCTACATTCGGACTTCATCAATTTTTTCTCTGGAGATGGACAGCACTTTTCATAAGTCCTTTGAAATCATCTTGGATCTTTGCTAACAGCTTAGCTATTCTTAGCAATACAATCAATCATTTTACAATATTGCTGTTACTGTGTATAGTGTTCTCTTAGTTCTGCTTACTTCACTTTGCATCTATTCATGTAAGTCTTTCCAATTTTTTTCTGATAATATCCACTGGTCATTTCTTATAGCATAACAGCATCCCATAAAAATCACATAACACAACTTATTCAGACATTCCCCAGTTGATGATCAGCCTCTCAATGTATAACACTTGGCTACTACAAAGAGATGCTACAAGTAATTGTGTACATATAGGTACTCCTCCTTTAAAAAATATCTTTGGGATACAGACCTAGTAGTAGAATTCTTGGTCAAAAGTTATCAGTTTCATAATCATTTGGGCAGAGTTCTAAATTGCTCTCCTGAATGGATGGATCAGTTCACAACTCTACCAACGGTGCTCTAATGACCCAATTTTCTCATGCACCTTCTAAAATTGGTCATTTTTTTCTGTCACACTCACCAATCTAATAGGTATGAGATGGTATCTCACAAGTATTTAAATTTGCATTTCTCTTAAAAAACAGTGATTTTCACTACTGATCAGGGAAATCCAAATTAAGACAACTCTGAGATACCACTATAAACATGTCAGATTGGCTAAGATGACAGGAAAAGATAATGATGAATGTTGGAGGGGATGTAGAAAAACTGGGACACTGATACAGTGTTGGTGCAACTGTGAACAGATCCAACCATTCTGGAGAGCAATTTGGAACTATGCTCAAAAAGTTATCAAACTGCGCATATACTTTGACTCAAAAGTGTTTGTATTGGGCTTATATCCCAAAGAGATCTTAAAGGAGAGAAAAGGACCCACATGTGCAAAAATGTTTGTGGCAGCCCTTTTTGTAGTGGCTAGAAACTGGAAACTGAAGGGATGCCCATCAATTGGAGAATGGCTGAATAAATTATGGTATATGAATGTCATGGAATATTATTGTTCTGTAAGAAACGACCAACAAGATGATTTCAGAGAGGCCTGGAGAGACTTGCATGAACTGATGCTGAGTGAAACAAACAGAACCAGGAGATCATTATACACGGCAACAATAATCATCATAGTCATGTGATGATCAATTCTGAAGGACATGGTTCTCTTCAATAATGAGATGTTTCAAACCAGTTCCAGCTGTTCAGTGATGAAGAAAGCCATATACACCCAGGGAGAGGCCTGTGGGATCTGAGTCTGGACCACAATGTAGCATTTTCACACTCTCTACTGATGTTTGCTTATATTATGTTTTCCTTCTCGGGTTTTTTTCCTGTACAGCAAGATAACTGTGTAAATATATATATATACATATATATGCATATTCAATCTGTCAAATATTTTAACATAATTAACATGTATTACACTTTCTGCCATCTAAGGGAGGGGATGGAGGGTAGGAGAAAAAAAATTTGTAACAGAAAGCTTTGCAAGGGTCAACGTTGAAAAATTACCTATGCATATGTTTTACAAATAAAAAGCTACGAATAAAAAAACTACAAATAAACACAGTCAATTGGAAATAAATAAAAAAAAGAAAAATACTTTACAAATTTTTTTAATTTATTTTTTAAATATTCTTTTTTATTAAAGCTTTTTATTTGCAAAACATATGTATGGGTAATTCTTCAACATTGACCCTTACAAAGTTTTCTGTTACAAATTCCCCCCCCCAGTCCCCACACCTCCCCTAGATGGCAGGAAATCCACTACAGGTTAATTATGTTAAAATACTTGACAAATTGAATATATGTATACATATTTCCACACTTATCATTTTGTGCAAGAAAAATCGTATCTACAAGAAAAAAAAATCTGAGAAAGGAAACACAATGCAAGCAAACATCAATAGAGAGCATAAAAATGTTATGTTGTAGGCCACATTTCATGTCCCTCTCTCTGGGCTCTTCACTGAACAATTGGAACTGGTTTGAAACATTTCATTGTTGAAGAGAGCCATGTCCATCAGAATTGATCATCATGTAGTATTATTGTTGCCGTGTATAATTATCTCCTGGTTCTGCTCATTTCACTCAGCATCAGTCCATGCAAGTATCTCCAGGCCTCTCTGAAATCGTCCTGCTGGTCGTTTCTCACAGAGCAATAATATTCCATAACATTCATATACCATAATTTATTCAGCCACTCTCCAATTGATGGGCATCCACTCAGTTTCCACTTTCTAGCCACTACAAAGAGGGCTGCCACAAACATTTTTTATCTCTTTGGGATATAAGCCCAACAGAAGCACTGCTGGGTCAAAGGGTATGAACAGTTTGATAACTTTTTGAGCATAGTTCCAAATTGCTCTCCAGAATGGTTGGAACCGTTCACAGTTCCACCAACAATGAAAAACTTTACAAATTAAAAAAAAATAAAAACAAAAAAGTGATTTTTCAAGCATATTTTCAGATTACTATACATAGCTTTGATTTTCTCTTTCTAGAAACTGTTTACAACCTTTCATCATTTATCAATTAGGGAATAATTTATATTCTTAGAAATTTGACTCAGTTTTCCATGTATTTGAGAAATAAGGCTTTTGTCAAAGAAACTTGCCATAATTTTTTTTCACAGTTATGATTATTAACCATGTATTTTCCTCCATTCTATTTTCCCCTTTTTATCCTTCTCTTTTTCTTTTCATACTGTCCCTCCTCAAAATCATTTTGCTTTTGACCAAAATCTGCCCTTCCTTCTCCTAATCCCTCTCCTTCATTTATTTCTCTCCCCTCCTATTAGTCCATTGGGTAATTTAGATGTATATGCTCAACTGAATGTGTATGTTATTCTCTCTTTCAGCTAATTCCAATGAGAGTAAGGTTCAAGCATTGCCCACCACCTCCCATTTTCCCCTTCACTAAAAAAGCTTTTGTGTCTCTTTTATGTGAGATAATTTATCTCATTCTACCTCTCCCTTCCGTCTTCTAAGACCTCCTTCTCTCACCCCTTAATTTTTCTTTTAGCTTTCATCCCATAATACTCAACTCACATTTGTGTCGTCTATGCATACTCCTTTTAACTCCCTTAATAAAGTTCATAAAATTACAAGTATTATCTTCCCATGTAGGACTATAAACAGATTAACCTTATTGAATTACTTATGATTTCTTGTTTCTGTTTACCTTTATATTCTTTTCTAAGTCTTATATTTGAAAGTTAAATTTTGCATTTGGGTATGTTCTTTATATCAGAAATGCTTGAAAGTTCTTTCTTTCATTAAATATCCATTTTCCTCTGTAGGATGATATTCAGTTTTTCTTACTTGATTTTAAAAACTCTTTTTGAGTCAACTGAGAATTATTTTGGGGACTGAGACCAATTCAAATTTTTGAATTTGAGATGTCAAATGCAGAAGTTTTGCTTTTTCTTCTGAGTCTGTATTCTGAGCTTCCTTGTCACCATCATAATTTTCTATGATCAGGTTCTTTTTCATTGTTTGCTCGTTTTCTCAGCCTAATTTCTTAATGTTTAGCTTTATGTTAATGTTGGGCTTTCCTCTTGGTATGGAATGAGTATTTTCCCACACTTCAGGTTTTTTGTACTGCTCTTTTCAGAGTCAGTTCAGAGAGTCTGCACATTTTCAGTTCTTCCCAGATAGTATTATCTAAGGGGAGCTGTGGTCCCTGCTTTCCTGGCCTATATGCTAGTCCAGGAGTGGTCGTAAGCATGCTTTTCCAACCTGAAACTATGACCAAGCTATCCATTCCCTTGCAGCCAAACACTCTAGTATGCTACTGTGCCCTCTTTTCCCTGGTATTGTGACCAGGGACTACTACCAGCAACCACATATGGGAGATACCATAGAGTTCTGTACCCACTGTCAGCAAAGAATCTCCTATTGTCTCCTTCTGAACAGTTTTCTGACCCCCTTACCCTCTGTGGCTGAGAACTCTGGAAACTGCTGGTATAATTCAGTAGCCCCCAAAGCCTGCTGCTGGCTTGCTCAGACAAGATATGTATTTGGTCAGCGTGTGCTTTACTCTAACTCGATTGAGACAGACTTTTTCTTTCCAACCTTCTAAGTTTTCTTGGGCTGGAAAATTATTTCAACCTGTTCTTTTGTGGGTTCTGCCACTCCAGAATTTGTTTTGAGGTGCTATTTTTAAATTATTTGGAGGGGTATTTGGGGAAGTTCGGGAAAATCTCTACCTTTAGTCTGCCATCTTGGCTCCACCTTGAGCAAAGAGTAAGGGTAGAAAAAATATGAGTTCTACTTTACTACTTAAGACATTTTAATTTTGAGGTGCCTATGGGGACATCTGGGTAGGGATATCCATTAGGCAGGACCAAAGCTCGGATAGAGATTAGGACTGAATGAGTATTTGGGAATCATGTGCATAATTGAACCCTTGGGAAATGATGAGATCACCAAAAGAAAGAGTAGAGAGAGAGAGTTTTAAAAAACCAAGAACACTTAGAGTTAGGGACCCAAGAGGTAACATAGCAAAGGTGACTAGGAGTCAGACAGCTAGTAAAACCCACTAGAGTAAAAGCCAAAGAAAGAGAAAATATTTAGGAGGGGAATGGTCAGCCGTGTAAACAGTTTCAGAGAAAGCAAAAAGTATGAGGACCGAGAAAAGACCATTAGAGAGCAATTAAAAGATCAGTTTTGGCAGAAGCCAGATTGCAAGGGGTTGAGAAGTGAGTGGGAGATGAGGAAGAGTAGATAGGTTTTGTTTTCTCTCTCTTTTCTTATTCCAGGGAGTTTGGCTGACTTTCAAAGGAGGAGGAAGTAAGAAATAAGATAATAACTCAAGGGGGTGAAAGGGTCAAGGAAGGGTTTTGAAGGATGAGAGAGGCCTAAGCATATTTATAAGCAGTAGAGAAGAAACCAAATAAATGAGGAGGGATCGAATATGGCAGAGAAGTCATGGCAATCAAAGGGGCAAGATCTCAGAATAGGTGGGATGGGATCAAGATCCTAAATGCAAGAAGAGAGAGAACTTTATTCAGTGACTCTCTGTCTAGCAATAGCAAGCGAGCAAGCATTACAGTGGAGGTTACCCAGTCACTAAAGATGATGGCCAAGGTCATGGGCAACATTGTGGATGAATTTCAAGTTGTGAGACATTCTTTACAGATGGCAAAATCCTCTAGAAGTTCCTGTTTATGGGAAGATGTTGAGAGGCCTTTTTAAAAGCTATAAAGTCAAGACTACCCCCCCCAACTCTAATTATTCTTACTTAGGTTGAATTTATACCAACAGTGTGTATTCTGCTTGGAAAAAGAAGCATGGCCCAATGGAAAGAGCAGTCAATTTGAAGGCAAAGGATCTGAGTTCAAGTTTTCCTTCTCCTATTTACCACCTGTGTAAATGGAATAGACGATCTCTAAAGTCCCTTCAGATTCTAATCCTGCAGTCTAAATCTAAGCACACACTTCTAAAAGGTCATATCCCTACCACACTTTAAAGTCGAGTCAACAAGCGTTTATTAAGCACCTACTATCTGCCAGGCACTGTGTTAAGTGCTGAGGATTCAAAGAGCAAAGAAAGGCAAAAATGTCCCAGTTCTCAAGAAGCTCACAGTCCTTGGGGGAGACAACATGAAAACAATTATGTTGTTGGTCTTTCTGACTCTAGGCCTTCTAGTCACATGTCACCTTGCTGGCCCCATTTGAGGTCACTTTGGCAAAGATACTTAGAGTGGTTTGTCATTTCTTACTACAGATCATTTGACAGATGAGGAAACTGAAGCAAGCAGGGATAAGTGACTTGTCCAGGGTCACACAGCAAATGGGGCCAGCAAGGTAGCATGTAACTAGAAGGCCTACAGTCAGATTCACCCTCCTAAATTCAAATCCAGCCTCAGATGTTTCCTAGCTGTATGATCCAGGACAAGTCATTTCACCCCTTTTGCCTCAGTTTCCTCATCTGTAAAATGAGCTAGAGAAGGAAATGGCAAACCATTCCAGTATTTTTGCCCAGAAAACCCCAAATGGGGTCATGAAGAGTCAGACACGACTGAACAACAAAACAAACTAAATATATATAGGATAAAGTGGAGATAATCTCAGATGGAAGCAGCACTGGAAAAAGCTTCTTGTAGGAAGTGATACTTTAGGTTAGACTAGGAGGAAGCCAGAATGATGATGGAGAGAGTTCCAGATATGGGGAATAGCCACTGAAAAACTTCAAAGTCAGGAGAGGAAGTGTTGTGTGCAAGGAACAGCAAAGCCGATGTTACTGGATGGCCGAGCATATGGAAGGGAGACTGAAAAGGTAGGAAAGGATGGGGTTGTGCAGGGCTTTAAAAGTCAGAGGATTTGATGTTAGATCTTGGAGGTAATAGGAAGCCAAGAGAGTTTATTGAATTGGGGGAAGGGAGCCAAATCAGTCTGGCAGAAAACTCTCCAGATGGCCTGGAGTGGGAGGGGGGAGATTTGCTACAGGGAGACCAAATAAGACACTGTTGCAATAGCCCAGACAAGAGATGGTGGAGGTCCACACTGGGGTGGGGACAATGTCAGGGGAGAGAAGGAGGAAATGTTACAAAAGCACAAAACAAAAACCTATGATAGGAACTGGCAACTGATTGGCTGTGGGGTGAGATAAAAATATGATGAGCTAAAGATGTCACCTGGGGTTTCAGCACAAGTGACTGACCCAGGATGGTACCCTAGACCAGGACTTCTTAAACTTTTTCCCCTCACCTTATTGAATTACCTATGTAATTACTTACTTTTTTGTGCAAGAAATTTGTATGCTACCCTAAGTACATAGGTATATAAAATCAGCATACAGTAGGGAAATGAGGAAGAGGGCAGGGTTCAGATTTGGGCATATTGAGTTTGAAATGTCTGAGATATTCAATTTGAGATATTCAATAGGTAGTTGGAGTTGAAAGACAAGAGAAGTTAGATCTAGACAAAGAGGTGTGAGAATCATCTGCGCAGTGATAGGAAATTAATCCATAGGAACTGATCAGATCACCAAGGGAAATAATACAGAGGGAGAAGAGAAGAAGGCTCAGGAGAGAGGGATAGCCTTTGGATATCCATGGGTACTGGGAGAGACCTGGATGAACGTTTTCTATCATATTTCCCTCAATGCCAGTTAGATAGTACAAGTATCATGATCCTTGTTTTACAGAGGAAACGATGGTTCCAAGAGGTTTTTTGTCTTTCCCAGAGTCCCACAGCTAACAATTGAAGGAATTGGGTCTCAAAAACAGATTGACTAATTTCCAGAGTAGCCCTTTTCTCTCTCCCCAGGCCTAATGGCATTTGGGTTGGGATGAAAGGTCCAATCTACTCTTCCTTCTCCTTTTGTTTTAGCCGGTCAATGCTTGGTACAGCCCTAGAAGTTTGGCAGCAGTCCTGGCACTGCTTGACTGAACAAGTTTTTGGCTTCTGAGCCTGGATCTTTGTTTTAGTTGCAAATCTGCCATTAGTAGATGAAATATTTAAGAGCTCCCCCAAATGAATTTTCTGTCACCTAAAAAAGACTCTCTGGCTAGATGGGCTACTTCAGAGCATCACTTTGGGCTGCTTTTGCTGCCTTATCATCTGAATTTTCAGCAGCATAAATAAAGGCCAGGTTACCTGAATTTGAGGAGAGGGGGAGGCTCTGCAGGTCTAATGTCATGAGAAGTAAAGTCAGACACATTGATGAGAGGGAAGGGGCATTCAGCAAGTAATTTCCTAAGGAACTGAGTCCCCAAATAATACAGGGAGAAAAAGAAGCCAAAAGGAGGACACCTTTAAAATTAGGAAGGGGGAAAATACACCGAGCTCTGCTAGAGAGGAGCAAAATTAATTCAAAGTCCAAGAGTCCTACATGAGAACAGTGTGATGCTTCCCCTCATTATGATCATAGGATTTGGGGGTGGATGGAACATCTAAGACCTGCCCAACCTCATCATTTAGCAGGAGAGGAAATGGAGGCGCAGGGAGAAGAGACTTTTCCAACTACCGGCATAGAAGCTAACCTCAATTTTCTAAAATACTTTCAGTGTTACAAAGCCCTTTACATGCATTTTCTAATTTAATCCTTCTAAGACTCCTATAAGGGAAATGCTTGGAATAAGGGAAAGATCAGGGTGTATGGGGTGCTTGAAGAGGACCATAACCTCTGTTGTGAGAGCTTGGCAAGCCTTTTTCAGAACTGCTCATCTAGCTTTGGTGTCTACCCTTGTGGCTCCAAGAAGCATCCCTGGCAAACCATCTTGGCAGATTGGCTAAACCAGGTTGAGCGTAAGTGACAGGCTTTAAATCTGTCAGAGAGTTAGGGGGATTTCTACTCCAAACATGTGAAGACCTTCTCCAGCCCAATGGGTTGATGAGGACAATTTATTCCAACAGCCATGAAGGCTGCTGAAGCAGGCATTATGGAGCGCTTAGAGTTTGGTCAACATGGAAGACACCAAGGTCATCCATTGCATCCCAGGCCACGGCCAGTCATCTTGATGTTTCTTCTATCACTGGACTTGGATGACTCGGGAAGAGATGGTGAGACTGATGACTTTGTGCAACTCTGCTTCACTTAAATCCAATCCATGCATAAATCAAGACATCACCCCGTGAAGTCACTGGTCCTCCTCGAATACAAAGGACAAGCAATAACAATAAAGGAGATACTATTATCCCCATTTTACAGATGAGGAAACTGAGGCTTGAAGAGGTTAAGTGACTTGCCCTTATAACATCATCCACAAGTGTAGGTGGGTTTTGAACTCAGGTTCTAATGCAACGTTTTCTTTTTACTCTACACCAGACTGCATCTCCCATCTTTGTTAAAATATAAATAGCAACCTTCACTTTCGTAGCACTTGAAGATAGACATCTCTATGGAACAATTGTGTCAGGTAAATAGTTCAACTGTTACTATCCCCCTTTGATGAGTGAGGAAATACGCTCAAAGAGATGTCATTTGTTTGACCTCCATAATATAGAGGTTATAGAGTGAAGTGTCAGAGTTGGGACTCAAACTCGGGTTTTTTGGTGCTAAGACCAAGACTTTTCTACGTGTGTCCAAGTCATGGCTTCAAGGTCTTTAGATACAATATGAAACAAGTTCCCCAGGCCTCTGGCACTCTATCATATGGGTATCAGTGGAAAAGGACCCAGGCTTTAGACAGTATCTGCAAGCAGGTCAAGATAGCAACATTAATATCAGGACAAGCTAGGTAATAACGTTAGCAATTTAGTGTTTGATAAACCCAAAGACCCCAGCTTTTGGAATAAGTACTCACTATTCAGCAAAAACTGCTGGGATAATTGGAAACTAGTGTGGAAGAAATTAAGGCTGGACCCACACCTAACACCGCACACCAAGATAAGATCTAAATGGGTTAATGATCTAGATATAAAGAGTGACGTTATAACCAAATTAGAGGAACATGGGATAGTTTACCTCTCAGACCTGTGGAGATGGAATAAATTTATGTCCAGAGAAGATCTGGAACTCTTAATTGAACACCAGATAGATAATTTTGATTATATTAAGTTAAAAAGTTTCTGTACTAACAAAACTAATGCAGACAAGATTAGGAGGGAAGCATCAAATTGGGAAATCATCTTTACATTTAAGGGTTCTGATAAAGGTCTCATCTCTAAGACATATAGAGAATTGTCTCACATTTATAAAAATTCAAGCCATTCTCCAATTGATAAATGGTCAAAGGATATGAACAATTTTCAGATGATGAAATTAAAATTATTTATAATCATATGAAAAGGTGCTCCAAATCACTATTGATCAGAGAAATGCAAATTAAGACAACTCTGAGGTACCACTACACACCTGTCAGATTGGCTAAAATGACAGGAAAAGATAACGATGAATGTTGGAGGGGATGTGGGAAGACTGGGACACTGATGCATTGTTGGTGGAGCTGTGAACGGATCCAACCATTCTGGAGAGCAATTTGGAGCTATGCTCAAAAAGTTATCAAACTATGCATACCCTTTGACCCAGCAGTGTTTCTATTGGGCTTATATCCCAAAGAAATCATAAAAGAAGGAAAGGGCCCCACATGGGCAAGAATGTTTGTGGCAGCTCTTTTTGTGGTGGCTAGAAACTGGAAACTGAATAGATGCCCATCAATTGGAGAATGGCTGAATAAATTATGGTATATGAATGTTATGGAATATTATTACTCTGTAAGAAACGACCAACAGGACGATTTCAGAGAGGCCTGGAGAGACTTGCATGAACTGATGTTGAGTGAGATGAGCAGAACCAGGAGATCGTTGTACATGGCAACAACAGTACTATATGACGATCAGTTCTAATGGACACGACTCTCTTCAACAATGAAATGCTTCAAACCTATTACAATTGTGCAGTGAAGAAGGCCATATACACCCAGAGAGAGGGATGTGAAATGTGGACCACGACATAACATTTTCATGTTCTCTATTGATGTTTGCTTGCATTGTATTTCCTTTATCGGATTATTCTCTCTTATAGATACGATTTCTCCTGAACAAAAAAATGATGTGTGGCAATAACTATACATATATTTGATTTAAGTATTCTAACATAATTATCATGTAGTGGATATCCTGCTATCTAGGGGAGGGGTGGGGAGTAGGGGGGGAAATTTGTAACAGAATGCTTTGTAAGGATTAATGTTTAGGAATTACCCATACATATGTTTTGCAAATAAAAAGTATTAATAATAATAAAAATTAATTAATTAATTATTTTTTTAAAAGATAGCAACGTTACCTGAAACATCTTTTGGGACTTAGATTAGCCCATTAGATTTAGATCTGCATTAAATTGGGAGCCAAAAAGGAGACAACAGATGCACTAAGCAAGATCTAGAAGTGATCTCAGGAGTTGGTAAGTCTCAACATCTCATTCTACACACAAGGGAACTGAAGACCAGAAAAGTCAAGTGACCAACATTACACAAGTAGTAAGTGTAAGGGGTAGGATTTTAATTCAGGTCCTCTGGTTCTAGACATGGTTCTCTTTCTAACTACACACAGTGCATAACATCATGTCCCTTGGAACACCTAGATCAGGGTCTTATACATAAAAGGTATTCAATAGGTATTTGTTGATGATAATAATTAAGAGAGCTACAGAAGTTTCGAAGTGGAAAGGCCACTGGCTGTGAAATTAGAAGAACTGGGTTCAAGTCCCAGCTCTACCACTTCCTAGCTGTGTGGTTCTGGGCAAGTCCTTTTAACCTTCCAAGATTGAGTTTTCTCACCTGGGAAATGGGGATAATTATCCTTGCACTGCTAGTGGAGTTATTCTGAAGGCAGTAAATCATTAAAAGACTACCCAAATTAAAAGCGATGTGGTACAATTGGAAGAGTGTTGAAGTTGGCAATATAGAATGGCAATGTTGGGGAGCACGGAACTGATAAGGAATTCTGAGGGGACAAGAAGCAGCAAGCCAACTTGTTCCCGAGTGGCAGGGCCAGGATGCCATGTTCCCCTGCCTCCAAGTCCAGAGGTATTTGCATTATATGCCACAGGTCTTTTCAGGATAAAACCAATAGACTTTGTCAGATGGATTTTATGGTATTTTTCAAGACCTCCCAACTTGGCACAAAGACATAAACTATAAAGTCATTGTTCTTATGATGCTATTTGCGATACTGAGTCAAGCCATCCTTGGGCAGGGTGCCCCCTCAGCCTCCAGTCCGAACAATTTTGCTAGGAAAGCATCACTAAGGGGCAATCACCTGAGAGAAGATTTATGATTATTTGTTATTCCCAATCCCTCACCTAGCTAGTGGTCAATGATGACGGCAAGTGAGACAATTCAGAGCATCTTTTAATGGAGCTGGTCACGCCATGGAAAGGAGAGAAGCTTCAGAATGTTCTTTATGAATATACTGGGACTTCAGAGGAAATTGCGGGGGAGGAAGTTGAGTTGGAAGCCTGAAAACTTGATAAATGGAGAGATGTGTGGATGAAATGTTCCTGCTCTTAGGTACTTTCTTCTTCAATGTTCCCAACCTCGTTTACCTCCTTTTCAAACTAGCTAGTGACTGAACAAGGGTATCTCTGGCGTTTGCCACGGGAGTGGGCATCAAGGCTTTTCTTTTGTTTGTTTTTAACCTCAAAAAGACTTCTATGAAAAACAAAGTCACATATCATAGAACCAGAAAGGACCATAGATTTAGAGCTGCAAGAGACCTTAACAGTCATCCAGTCCAACTCTTTCAAGAGTTTAAAAAATAAAGAGGGAAAAATACTTTTCCAAAGTCATTGAGGAGTATCCCCTGTCCTCAGGAAGATGAGATGTTAAAACAGGAAAAAATGCAATATTTCCAAGTACATCTTTTTTAGACAGTTCATAATCACAAATCATTTTCCCCATAAAAATCTTGAGAGGAGGTAGTATATCATATCCTTAATTACAGGTGAGGAGATCGAGGGTGAGACTTCCCTAAGGTTTCCAGAATTAAGATCTGAAAGTCCATTTCCTTCCAAGACCTGTTTTTTCCAAGTGTCAAGGGAATAATCTAATGGGAAAAAATAATTCTGGACTTGGGGTCAGGAAAAATGGATTTAAATGCCAGTTCAGGTCTCTTAATTTCTCAGTCTCCATTTTTTTCATTTGTTTTACGGAAATCAGCAAGGTGGTACGCTGGTAAGAATATTGGATTTAGAGTTATAAGAGCCGGGTTCAAAAACCTGTTTCTGCTCATTTCTTTTTGTAAAACTTCTATGTAAGTCATTTAACTTCATCTCTTCCTCCTAATACCTAACAGAGGCTCCATTTCCTCATCTGTACCTAAGACTGCAAAAGTCTCCATCGCCACACAGGGATGGTCCGGGCTGGGCTGGGCAGATGGTGGCTTCACCCTTACCTTTTTTTGGAAATCTTTGGAGAAAACAGCTCTGCGAGATTAGATTGTAATTAGGAATGGAGCCAAGGTAAGAGGGCTGCTGTCCTCTGCCAGGGGAATTGTGCTCTACTATTGGGTTAAAAAAACCCACTTCATGATACAGATTGGAAGAAGGTAAGGTGAGCCAGGTATTCACCCAGGCTGTCCCTTAGACGTGGAAGGCACCCCCTCCCTTCCTCCTCATCTTGTAAGTTTCAGCACCAGTGTTACCTTTGCTATGTTAAGAGGTGAATACCTTATAGGTTGGTGCACCAAAGTAGCCATTGGCACATGGGGATAGAACAGTGCATGGCACAACATCAGGGCATCTAGGTGACCATGAGACTTCAAGAAAAGCTTAAATTGAAGTAAGTTGGCCACTCTATCTTAGAGGGCCATTTTACCTCTTCCCCCCATAGCTAAACCAGGCAAGATCCACTTAGACATAAGTCCAGCCTTTCTGTGTTTAGACATTAGCATAAAAGGGAATGCTACATTCCCTTTTCATCTGTCAAGGAATTAAACGAATACTTCCACATATTGACCTGCCCCCAGCAATTGTAACAGTACTTTCCTCCATGAATTACTTTTATCCATGTACACATTGTATCCCCTAATAGAATATAAGCTCCTTAAAGGCAAAGACTATCTTATTTTTGTATTTGTATTCTATGGAACTAGTAAAATCTCTTACATAAAGTAGCTGCTTAGTAAGCACAGGGGAAACTGAAGGGGCAAGACAGCAAAGTGAAAACTGGTGTGGACTTCAAGTAGACTTATTAACTATGACCTTAAGAAAGCCATAAGTTCTTGGGGGTCTCCATTTTCTCATATTAAAATTAAAAATTAAACTTGTACTGCCCTCCTCACAAAATTCTGTGGGGAAAAAAGTACTTTGTGGACTTAAAAACATTAGAGAAATGTGACCTCCTGTTACCTGTTCCAGCTGTGAAAGGGGCCATTTCTCTGTTTCAAAATGGTTCTCACTAGGCATTGAAAAAACAAAACTATCACTCTTTGCAGATGATATGATGGTATCTCTACCTCAAGAACTCTAGAAAATCAACTAAAAAATTAATCAAAACAATGAACAACTTCAGCAAATTTGCAAGATTTAAAATAGACCCACATAAATCATTAGCCTTTCTATGTAAAATACTTGGCAGTCTACCTGACAGACATACACAGAATATAGGAAGACAATTAAAAAACATTCTTCACACAAATAAAGACAGATCTAAACAATTAGAGAAATATTAATTGCTCACGAGTAGGCCAAGCTAATATGATAAAAATGACAATTCTATCTAAATTAATTTACTCATTTAGTGCCACACCAAAGTATCAAAGATTTATTGTTTAGATCTAGAAAAAATAATAACAATTCATCTGAAAGAATAAAAGATCAAGAACATCAGGAGAATCAACAAAAAGAAAATGTGAAGGAAGGCAGCCTATTCAAACTATTCTACAAAGTAGTAATCATCAAAACAATCTGATACTGCTAAAAAATAGAGTAGCAGGTTATTGGGATATACAATACACAGTAGTAAATGACCAAAGTAATCTAGTGTCTGATAAACCAAAGATCCAAGCTTTTAAGTCAAGAACTTGCCATTTGACAAAAATGCTAAGAAAAGTGGAAAGCAATTTGACAGATGCTAGGCAAAGGCTGACATCTCACACTGTATACCAAGATAAGCTCAAAATTGGTATGTGATTTAGACAATAAAAAGTGATATTATAAATAAATTAGAGGAACATGGGAAATTTTACCTGTCAGATCTATGGATAAGGGAAGAGCTCATGACTACATAAGAGAGAGAGGATAACAGAAAGTAAAACAGATAATTTTGATGACATGAAATTAAAAAGGTTTTGCACAAATAAAACCAATGCAACCTTATTCCTCAGATATGTAGGAAATTGAGTCAAATTTATGAAAAAAAATGATTCATTTCCCCAACTGACAGTCAGAAAACAAAGCTACCTATAGTCATCTGAAAATATGCTCCAAATCACTATTGATTAGAGAAATGCAAATTAAAACACCTCTAAGGTACCACCTCACAACTATCAGATTGAATAATACCACGGAAAAAGAAAATGACAATTCTGGAAGGTATGTAGAAAAAGCAGAGACACTAATACACTGTTGGTAGAGCTGTGAATTGGTCCAACCATTCTGAGAACAATTTGGAACTATGCTCCAAGGGCTATAAAACTATACATACAAACCTTTGACCCAGCAATATCACTCCTGGGTCTGCATCCCAAAGAGATCAAAGAGAAAGAAAAAGAACTTACATATACCAAAATATTTATAGCAGCTATAAAATAAAAAAAAATGATGAACAGAATGATTCAGAAAAATCTAGGAAAACCTGTATAAATTGATATAGATTAAAGTGAACAGAATCAGGAGATAAAACTGCATACTAATATGAATAATGATGCTTAACTGTGAAACACCTAGCTACTCTGATCAATAAAATGATCCAAAACAATTTCAAAGGACTCATGGATTAAAAAAATGCTATCCACCTCTAGAGAGAAAACTGATAAACTCGGAGTGAAAATTAATTAATTTTCACTAGCTGGGGCAGCTAGATGGCACAATGGATAGAGCACCAGCCTTGAAGTCAGGAAGACCAGAGTTCAAATCTGGCCTTGGACAATTAATACTTCCTAGCTGTGAAAACTCTTGGAAGTTATACCAACTAAGTGCAACTTCTGATACTCTGGCCAAGTCACTTGGGGTTAACCCCAATTGCCTCAGCAAAATATATAAGATAAGTACATGTGATTAATTAAATTAATTCAGTTTACTTATTTAAATTAGTTGATTAATTAATTTTAATATATGTTATGTATAATAATGTAAATACAAATCATTTTAAAAATTTTATTTTTATTGCTTTTTTGCAACATGGATAATATGAAAACAAATTTCACATGTAAAATTGATATCGCATTGCTTACCTTCTCAATGGGTGCAGGAGGAGCTGGAGGGAAAAAAGAATTTGGAACTCAAAATTTTAAAAACTATTAAAAATAAATAAATGATGCTTTGAAAAAGGGGTTTCTCACTGCATCTCATGTCTCTAAAGGTTTGGAATGGATCTTTTTTACTACAGTCTTTTTATTTTAAAGGAGAAAGCTAAGGGCCAGCAAAGTTAAGCACCTGATCCACAATTATACAGCCAACAAGAGACACAGGTAGGATTAGAACTCACAGCTCCCTGCACAATATATTTCTACTAGCACATCACATTGCTTTTTCTTTTAGCCTACCCCCCCCCCAAGCATCTGAAAAAACCACAGTGTTTACCACTTCATAAGTAAGAAATGTCACCAAGTCCCCATCAGAGACCTGAATATTTTAGCTGGGAATATTTCTCAAACTTGGCTTATGCAAAATATAAATGATTTTTCTGGATCACAGCAACTGTCAAACAAGTTGCTACAAGAGGTAGTGCTAAACATTTTCAAATGCCCAGAGGTAAAAAAAAAAGGCCTGGTCCCTTTCCAAAGCACCTGGCCTTTTACAGCATATCTACATGGTGAGGGGGTTCATCTCCAGAAAGATGGTTACCAGGGGATAGATTGCTTTGGTTCCCAGGGGCTGATGAAACTGTTATACTAAGGTATGGATGGAGTCATCATCTCTTCACTGGAGGGAGGATATGGGGTAGAAGGAAATTCTTGAAATGCTGGACACTATTATTAAGTATATCTTGCTTCCAGTGATATCATGCTTTTCTATGTATAGTAATTCATGAGGAAATGCTTCTTTTTCAAAATAAAAATCATATTTTTCTAGGAAAATCATAAGATTAGGGGACTTGAACCTAGCTTGCTTTCTTTTTTCCATAGTCACAGAATCTATAGCCAGGTGGCCTGCCTGCCTGCCTGCTCCCCACCCTCTCTCCCTCTCTTTATATATATATATATATATATATGTATGTATATATGTATAAATATATATGTGTGTATAATATATTTGCATATAATTTAATTAATGTGAAATAGTATATGCAAATATAATAATATGATATAATAAATAATATAATATGATTAAATTATATATCACCCTATACAAAGCGCTATGTAGGGAAGAAAAGAGCATTTGATTCCACATAGCTGACTTTGTAATGATCAGTGCTAACATTAATAGAGTGTCTTAAAGTTTGCAAAGCACTTTATGCACAAAGCTTGTCACAAGAATCCTGTGAGGTGACTGCCATTATTGCCCCCATTTTAGGAACTTTAGTTTCTTTGTCTCTAACTTCATAAGTATTTAGTGACTTGAACAGGGTCACACAGCTAGTACCTGGAAGAGGTAGGATTAGAACCCGGGGCTCTTTTCACTCAACCACAATGAATTGCAAAGATGGCCCATAGAATGGCATTGTCCCTCTGGAAGCTGCGTACTCATATTTTACAGCATTGGATTTGGAGGCTGGAGAGTTAGGCTTGAGTCATGGTTCCACCACTTGCCAGCTGTGTGTCTTTAAGCAAATCACGTCTCCTTTCTTCCCTTCCCCCTTCCCCCTTCCCCCACTTCTTGAGTGCTGTTCTGTGAAAAACTCGAGAGCTAATGTGAGCAAAACACTTCGTCCCCATAAAGCACTTGACCCTAAATCCCCATCAGCTATGATTACCCAGCATCATTTGTATTTCTATAAAACTAAAGGGAAAAAAAATAAATCCCCACACTCCCCACCCATGGCCACAGCTCAGAAATATATTTATGTTGACAAATTGATTCCTGTGCCTAAAATCAAAGTCTTCTTCAGCTAGACTTCATGGGCATTTATAATAAAAATAATTTACAGTGTAGGCTTGAGGTAAACACATACGCAGAGGGGCTTGTCTAATAGCTGTACAAGAATACCCAACCTGCTTTTAATTTTTTTTTCCTTTGCTTTGAAAATCAGAGAGCACATTAACTTCGAGCAGTGTTGGGGCTGCATATTTTATGAGGCTTACTTGTGCCATGTATCTTTGATGGGCTCTATTTGTGGCAGAAAGTACAAACACACTGATTACAATCACCCTTTCCTACATTTAGGAGCAAAATTAATTATCTGCAAAAAGCAGCAGGGCTAGATAGACTCTCTGTCAGGAAATGATAATAGACAGCACCCAGATAGAACGGCTGCATTTTCAATGGGAATGGAGAAATAAAAATGTATTAATTTTTTTTTTTAGAATTGCTTGCATGTGGGAAGAAGGCAAATGCACTTCCTCCTTCTGGATGAATGTACCCCCTTGGATCATTCACTTTCCAAAGCAACCTTTTCTTTTTCTTTTTCATTTTTGTGTGCTTTAATGCCTTTTGCTTTCAGATCACAGTCCTTCCCAGACATATTCTATCCACCTCTCCAGCCATGCATCTTCCTCCCTAAAAATAATTAAGCAAAACCAACAAACAGAACCATCGTTTACAATGGTGTATGCAGCATCCTGCACCCATAACCTTTCATTTTTCCAAGAAAAGGAAAGAGGTACCTTTCTGAAATAGAGCACTGGAACTGGAGTCAGGAACACTCAAATTCAAATCTAGCTGTGTGACTCTGGGCAAGTCACTTCACTGCTATTTACCTCAGTTTCCTCATCTGCAAAATGGGGATAATAATGGCACCCACATCCCAAATGTTGTTGTATGAATCAAATGTGCTCATAGTTATAAAGTGCTTACCTGGCACACAGTGTTATATAGATATTAGCTACTATGAATTATTATTATTCTCCAAGTTCAAGACCGACTAATTCAATTCTACAGTAATCGGTTTCCTTTTAGAGTTGTCTTCATCCACATTATTGCAGTCATTGTATATACTGTTTTCCTGCTTATTCTAAGGGACCTTTTCCAAAAACATTACAGAATTTGTGTTTGACTGAAACAAAGGACAACTTTTGCACCTTGCTCTCAATTACTAGTCTTCAAAGAGGGAAAGGAATATATTGCAAAGTATAATTCAGTGTCCTAAACCTCAAGAGTGCTCAGAAAATTGTGGCTGATGGTAATGATGAAAATTATGCTTTTTCTTCCAAGGCTGATGTAAGTCTGGAAGAAATATTCCTCTTGACCCATTTACAAATCAATGTGAAACTCCTTAAGAGATAAAGTACCAAACTTGCTATGAAGAAATCACAGCAGAGTTCATCTTTTCAAATTTGTTTTCAAATGTTCCTGCTACAGAATGATACAGCAGAAACTTCAATGGATTTGGAGCCATGAATCCTGAGTTCGAATCTTGGCTCTGCCACTGACTATTGCAAATCACTGCACCTGGATGGACCATACTTGTAAATCCCGTAGGGTTGGGCTTGCTGACTTCCAAGATCCCTGCCAGCTCTAAACCTATAATCCAATGGTCCATACATAATTCAATGCTTCAAAAGATCAGTAGCTCTAGATGGCACAGAGGATAGAGCACTGGCCCCAAAGTCAGGAGGATTTGAATTCAAATCCGACCTGACACTAACACATACTAGCTATGTGACCCTGGGCAACTCACTTAATGCCAACTGCCTCTTTAAAAAAATCCCAAGTAAAAAAAAAGAAAAGAAACCTAGGATCTAAAAAAGATCTGTAGCTTCATCTCCATGTATAATCAAACAATGGAGATCATAAGCCTCCCACCTAGACCAAAAGACAACCATGGTCTGATGACCTCTCTTCTGGTTTTGGAGCTTCCCACACTTATTTAGGACTTCCACTCAGAGGCATTCCATTGGAATTATAGAAATCAGAACTAGAAAGGCCCACAGAAATCTCCTAGTCTAACCCTCTCTACAAAGGTAGAAGCTGAAGGCTTCAGCTTAGGTAAGTCACTTATATATAAGTTGGAAGATCAAGGACCTGAACACAGGTCCTTTAACTAGTAACTTCCACTCTACACCACAGCTTGGTAGGACCTACCAAAACTCTGCGCTTCTTTGGCATAGACTTGAAAGCCTAGGATCACATCCTTGTCACAATAAAGGAAAAAGATTCTAAGAACTAAACCAGATCAAAAGCAGTTTTTTTTGGGGGGGGAGGGGGACAGAAGCTACTATAGGATGTCAACTGCTCAAGCACACTTGTTGAGGTTGCACAAATGGATGATATCCCAAATTTCAAGATTTCTTCTGGCAGACTGTACATTGGGCATTAGAAATCTTTACCATCCAGATGGAAATCACAATTAATTTGAGAGAGGTCACAGGGTCCTTTGATTGTGGTATGAGCCGTACTCTCAAGGACCTTTGATGATTAGACTAATAAGACTTTATGGTCCAGTCATTCCAAGTTTCCCAAATCTCTCTCCATGGGATAAAAGTACAGTCCTCTTCCAGTTGATAGAACCCCATTTTGAAAGATATTTTTCTCAGCTTAACCAGATCATTCCCAGACTGACATTTAACTTTTATTTTGCATCTTAAGAGACAAAGTTATCTCTGGACTCACGCTGAATTTTTCAACCAGGTGGTGTCCTATTTCAAGAAAAAGTCTTCCTCTTTTTCTTCCTCAGGAGATTAATCCCCAAATCTGAAAGGTGTCCTCTATTTTTTTTGTCCTAAGAATGTGAAAAACATTATGCAATACCAAAAGCAATTTCTGCCTTCAGGTTGTTGTGAGGCAAGCAAGTACTATATAAATATGGGCTCTAATAATAAATCTATGGAACTACTATGCATATACCCTAAGGAGGTCAGTGGCAGAAAGAACGGTCCCATATAGAATGAAATATTCACAGCAGCTCTTTATGTGTTTGGCAAAAAGCTAGAAACAAAGCAGGTGTCCAACGATGGGGGAATGGTTGAATAAATTGTGGTTTATGAATACAATGGAACATTATTGTGTCATAAGAAATTGTAAAACATGAGAAATTCAAGGGAAAAATGGAAAGACTTGGATGAACTGACGCAGAACTAAATAAATAAATAAATAAATAAATAAATAGATAGATAGATAGATAGATAGATAGATAGATAGATAGATAGATA
>JAJPUD010001247.1:90630-172905 GCA_023553655.1 Myrmecobius fasciatus | reverse complement strand
AGGGGAGGGGGCTTCTGAGGAGGATAAGGGCAAGAAAAAGGGGCAAGAAGAAAAGCCACCCAAAAAGCAGCTGAGAAAGGAGGAGGAGAGCGAGAAGGAAGAAGAAAAGCCCAAAAAAGATCCTGGCAAGAAAGAAATGAAGAAAGAAGTTGACCCAAAAAGAAAACTCGTGAAACCAAGCATCGGGTCAGGCGTCATGGCTTCCGACTCTGAGGAGGAGGGGGAAGAACAAGAAGGTGAAAGGAAAAGAAGATTATCTCGGAACTTTGAAGTTGTACACAGAAAGGGCGCCTTAAAGGGTCAGTTTGAGAAAGAGGAGGAAGCGGAGGCCGAACCCCAAACTGCCTGTAACCTTCAGTAAAAAAAATCTTGAAAAAAGAAGAAAAACCATCTGTGGAGTTCAGAACAAAGTAAATTCAAGTGAAACATCCAAGAGATGACCATCCTGTGACACCCAGATGCCTGTTTTTCCCACCCCAGTGAAAAAGTCTTGTACCTGTATTGAAAAGTTTTTGAGAACTTTAGTGTTTATCTTCTTTTGTTTTGACTGTTAAATAAGTTCTTCTGAGGCACATTTTACCTTTCCTGCAGGTGTTTCTTTACTTAGCTTCAAAAAGGGACTGTTTGTTCGAAAGCAACAAGCTTTGAGTTCAAAAGATAGTTCTGACATCAAGAATTGGAGACTTTGAAAAGGTGACTTTTTAAGCTAGGTATTGAACTGGAATTGTCATCTACTGTACCCCTGAAAGGGGGCAAGTTGTGCCCTTTCTTTGGTGTTTCTTTGCGCTTTAATTGTTTACTGTTTTCGTGGCTGTACTTTTTGTTTACAGAAATCCTTGACTTTTCTAAATGATATTTGGTACTATTTTAAAAACAGGTTAAATTGGAATTAACTTAGTATTGCTAGTACAGCTAAATTAAAGTGGTAGAGATTATTCAGCAAAACTCTCTTGTTTTATTATTTCTGGGATATTTTGGGGCTTGGGGGCGGTTTCCTCTGGGAAGGGGGAGGAGGAGGCCACAAAATAGTTGGGGGACTCACAAAAAGGGACTCAGTCAGGGGAGTCCCTTAGTTACCAACAACTTTATGTTGTTTGGGAGGGTCATAACTGCCAACCTTTACCCATAGGATAGTGTACCTTCCAACACTGGCCCCTGGATGCAGTCAGAACCGGGGAACTTGCATGGGTGGAGGGAATCTTGGGGTGAATTTGGGAAACTTCCCTTTTTCTGGGGGGAAAAAAGGGCCCTGGCTGGGAGGATCCCACATGGGGAGGTGCCTGGAGTATCCTGCAATAAACTATAATTGGTTTGGGAGGGGTGGGGGGGTGGGGGTTCAAGCTTTGGGGCCAGATGGAGAAAGCAGTGTCTGGATCAGAAGCAAGAAGAGATGGAGGCCTCCGGGACCAAGAAGGTGGTCCAAAATGACCAACAAAGTGGGTGGTCTTTGGTGGGGTTAAACTGGTTTAAAAAAAATTAGAGGGTGAGGGACAACAGTTTTCAAGGTGGTCCTTGATTCTTAAAAGCATAGCTCAATAAAGGGTAAAAACTAAGGGGAAGGGAAGGGAATAAGCATTTTTTTCACCACCTACTTTGGGCCAGGCACTTTACAAACATCTCATTTGATCCTCACAATGTTACTGGAAGATAGGTGCTCTTACTCTCCCCTTTTTCCAGTTAAGGAGGTAAACAGAGTTTATGTTACTACCCAGGGTTGCACAATTAATAAAAGTAAGGATAGATTTGGAATTAGATCTTCTTGACTTCAGGCCCAGCACTCACTTTACTATGCCACCTACCTGCCTCATTCATACCTTCTGTGCCATTTTTGTCCATAGCCTTCCTTAAATCCTCCATCAAGGATCTATCCCATACAGTGGAGGGTTTCCTGAGACCTTTACATATTTCACTAACACTAGTGCAAAATCCCAGATCTCATCCTTTGCTTGAACTCTGTGTTGGCAAAGGATGACACCACCTAACCCCCTTTTCCAGATATTTCACCAAATTTGGCATGTAACAGATTGTTGGCAATCTGTTTCAGCCTGGTTATAACCTCCATACATTTCCTATTATCTATTGGGTCTCCTTTGCTTCCATTAAAATGATAATATTCCTACTTTTTAAAAGCAACTCCGTTCATACCAAGATTCCCTCCCCAAACACTGATTTATTACTCATATTTTACAGATGAGGAAATAGAAGCTTAGAGAGGTTGAATGATTTGCCTAAGAATGGATAGGTCATACATGGCAAAACTGATGTTTGAGTCTCCATGTTTCTGGACTTTAAGTCCACAATTTTCCATTATAGCATGATGCCTCTGATTTTTAATAAGTGCTTATAGGTTTGCTGTGAGGGAAATGATAGTATTAAAAAAAAAGAATCTTAATAGAACTCATTACTGGGTGCCTTTGCAATAAGGTTAGACATAAGGCCAGAAAATGAGGGTCTAGAATAGACAGGAAAAGAAGATAGAAAATCAAAAGAATAGGAGAAAAACCTTCTGGAAAGGGAGGAAAAAATGAAAAATTTTAAAACAAATAAACAGGAATAGCTGAAGAGGAAGGGAGAAACTACTTGACTGAGAAGAAAAAAGAAGAGGAAAAATATATGAACAGATTTTAAAAAGAGAGAACAGGGAACTGATAAAATCCTAAAGAGAAAGAGGTAACAAATGAAAACAGGGGAGTAAGGGAGAGGGGAACAGGGCCACCTTGAAAAATTAAAATAAATTAAAATATAATACTGTATTTATGGCAGAAGAGGGGAGAAAACATAATGAAAAAAAGTTTTTTTGAAACAGATGGAGGAACATGTAAATTTAACTTTTATAACTTTAAATGTAAACAGATTAAACAAAGCTCTACAATCCGTTGCTTACAAGAAACACTTTTATAAAACAAAGGCATGCACCAAGATAAAACTGAAATTATGGGGAGATTTTACGATGTATCAAGTGAAAGTTGGCATCATGCTATCAAACAAAGCAAAAACAAATTTTGTAAAATGAAAATGAAACTATTATGCAAGAATTCATAAAGGAAACATTATCCTGGCTTTAAGAAGACACAGAAAGTAACACAATGGTTACAGGAGATTTCAATAGCCCTTGCTCTGTTTTGGATAAGCCTAACTGATTTTACAAAGGGGAAAATATGGAACTGAACAAATTGCTGGAAAAACTAGAATTAAGCCTTAAGACCTTTTCCAAATGAAACAGCAAAAATATACATATTTCTCTGTACCCTATGGAAGTTTTACAAAAAAACTGACCATACATCAGGACACAGAGATATTGCAAACAACAGGGGAAAGGCAGAATCATTAACATATCCTTTATTAACCATAATGCAATAAAAATTAAAATTGGCTCAGGGACCACAAACAAAAGACAGACGCTAATGGAGACTAAATAACAAAATCTTAAATAATGAATGAGTCAAAGAACAAATCATAGAAACTGTTAACCATATAAAAGAAAATGATAATATGTTTCACCATTAAAATTTCTGGGATGCAGCTAAAGCAGTCCCCAAGAGGAGAATCATATTCTTACAGTCATGCATTAACAAAATAGAAAAAGAGAGGAATGATGGACTGAGTATTCATTTTTTAAATTAAAAATTCAACAAATAAATGATCCAAAAAATAAGCACAAAGAGCAGATTTTTAAAATTAGAGGGGACACAGATAAATTGGAAACAAAACAATCAGAAATTTTTTTAAACTTAAGAGCAAGTTCTTTGAAAAGAATAATAAAAGGGACCAGAGAGATCTTAAATAACCCAATCTCAGAAAAGTCAATAGATCTAGTTATGAAGGAACTACCAAAGAAAAAACTCCAGGGGGATTCTCTCAAACTTTTAAAGAACAGTCAGTATCCATATTCCATTAATTACTCTGAAAAACTGAGAAAGAAAGCACCCTACAAGAATCCTTTTTATGAAACAAATAGAGTCCTAATACCTAAACCAAGGATTGATAAACATAAAAAGAAAACTGTAGTCTGATATCATTAATAAACTGACTCAAAAATTTTAAACAGAATCTTATCAAACAGGCTATAGCAATTTATTCAAGAAATCATTCATTATGATTAAATGGGAGTTATACCAGGGATGGTTCAGTGTTAGGAAAACAATGAACATAACATTAAAAACCGAAATCTTCAAAATTACATGGTCATCTCAATGAATGCAGGAAAAGCCTTTGACAAAGTGTAACATTCTTTTATGCTAAATACCATGCAACGTATAGGCACAGAGGGACTCTTTATCACTATCATAAAAAGCAACTATCCAAAATCAAAAGTAAGCATCATATACAATGAAAATATAGCAGAACCATTTCCAACAAATATGGAAGTGAAGAAAAGATGCCCACTTTCCCCATTACTATTTGATATTGTTCCAGAAACGCCAACAATAAAAGTCAGACAAAAAAGGAACGAATGGAATAAAGATGGATAAACAAGACACAAAACTATTCCAGCTTGCTGACAAAAGTATAATTTACTTGGAAAATTTTGGGGAATCAGCAAAGATACTAATTGAGACAATGATTTCATCAAAGCTGTAGGTCACAAAATAAATCCTCAAAAATGTCTATAAAATAACAAAACACAAGAAACAATAATAGGAAGAGAAATCTCATTTCAAATAACTACAAAATGCCTAAAATATTTGGAAATCAACCTTCCAAAGCACATAAAAATTCTACATAGATGCAATCACAAAGTGTTTCTTAAAGACAAAGACAAAACAGACAAGAGTGTTCTGAAGCAACAGAATTTCATAATGCAGCATTTGATAAAGCAGAAAACAAAATACATAGGGAAAAAATTCCCTATTTGAAAAAAATTGCTGGGGAAATTGGAAAGGAGTTTGGCTGAAATTATACTTAGGGCAACACCTTAAACCATACTTCACAATACATTCGAAATAGCATCATATTTAATATTAAGGTCACATATCTATGAAAAAATTAGAAGATAAACAGATTGTGTACTTCTCACAGCTATGGGCTGGAGATGTATTCTTAACCAAACAAGAGAGAGAGGCGATAACAAAAGAGAAAATAAGTAACTTTGATTACCTAAAACTGAAAAGCTTCTTCACAGACAACATTTATATACCTAGGATAAGAAGGGAAGTGTTTGAATGGGGAAAAAAGTCTTATCAAATTTTTCTGATAAGAATTTGTTATTAAAATATATAAACATTTATATATACATATGTATATACATGTATCTATGACTAACAGCCATTCCCTAATAGATAAATGATCAAAGGACAGGAACAGTTCTCAAAAGAAATGCAAAGTATTCACAGTCACATGAAAGAATGTTGCAAATCAATAATAAGAGAAATATATATCAAAACAATCAAGAGGTTTCACTTCACACCCCACAAACTAGCAAAAATGACAACAAATGGCAACAGTTAATGTTGGAGGGGGTGTGGAAATATAGGCAGAGTAATATGTTGTGGGTAGAGCTATGAAATGTTACAACCATTTGGGAAAGAAATTTGAAATTGTGCAAATAAAGTGACTAAAATCACATCCTTTAAACCAGAGACTCCATTACTGGGCTTATACTCCAAGGAAGTCATCAAGACTAAGGAAAAAGTCCCTATATACTCCAAATATTTATCATAAAACTTTTTGTGTTAGCTGAGACAAAATAGATAATCATAATCTGGTGAATGGTTAAACAAATTGTCCACGTGAATGTAACGGAACATTAATGTGCTATAAGAAAAGATGTATGATGAATACAGAAAAGCATGGAATGATCTATAGGAAATGACTCAGTGAAATAAGCAGAACTAAGAAAACAATATACACAATGACTATAACAATTTAAAATGAAAGAACAATACACCAAAAAAATTAAAAGTAAATGTAACAAAAATTATAAAAATCAAACAGTACTCAAATTAAGAGATATAAGCAAACAGCCTCAATCTACCTCTTCATGTAGGTGAGAAAGGCACAGGTATAGTACATTACACATGTTTTATGATTTTTTCTATGTATTGGTCAGTTGTAATGTAGTTATTTCCCCTCTAAAATATGTACAGTGTTTGTCATGTGGAGTGACTTTCTGGGAGGAGTAGGGAAAAGATACATGGTAAGGTGTGATAACATAAGAGAGAAAATAGCAATAAAAAGGGATTTTTAAAAAATTAGATAGGAAATACATTTTAATCTTGTTCAGGATAAACCTGGGAATGTTATGGGTCACATGAAGGTCCCATGTTTGACAGCTCTTAGTAGAGGGCCATATGGGTGTCCATGAGATCATGGGGTCACAAAATAATGTTCCTGAATGGTTTAAAAGATAAATAAAGGGGCAGCTAGGTGGCTCAGTGGATAGAACACCAGCCCTGAAGTCAGGAGGACTTGAGTTCAAATCTGGTCTCAGACACTTAACATTTCCTAGCTGTGTGACCCTGGGCAAGTCACTTAACCTCAATTGCCTCAGCAAATAAATAAATTAATTAAATTAAATAAAAGATAAATAAGGATCTTGAAAGCAGAATATATGGCCTGAATAGCAAAAATAATCAACAGACCATAAAAACTTGAGTCCATAGTAGTAACACCAAAGAAATAAAAGAAAAAAACTGATTGGTAATGCAAATATACACAAATAAAAGATAATCTGAAAGAAGAGAAGCAAAGAGAAACTATGTTAAAAGAAAACATGATAGCCATACGAGCAAAACATTAATCTTGAAGACAGTCGAGACAATTTCAGGATTGTAGATCTCCTAGAAGAATGTAACAAGTAAAAAGAAAATAACAATTTGCACAGTACAATGCAAGAAATATACATAGAACTTCTGAAAAATAAAATGCCAGTCAAAAGAATGTTTAGATTGCTTCCAAAGGGAAAGCTTATCTTACAGATCCATACTTACATAAACGTAACAGTTTTAATGACAATCAATAAATGCTACAAGCAACCAGAAGAAAGATCTTCAAATACCAAGGAAAGGAAATTCAAGCAACACAAGACTTTACTGCACTCCACCTTCCTCCAGGAACAAGAAGAAATGGAACAATATGTTCTGAAGAGCAAAGGAGCTCAAGCTACAAGGCCAAATAATATGCCTTGCAAATCTGAGCCTAATTATTAAAAAAAAAAAGATGAACATTCAATGAAAAAGAGGCATTTAAACAATTCCTACAAAGAAAAATAGACTTGAGCAAATTATTTCTTTTACAAGCACCTCAAGCAACAGAAATATAAGAAATTTAAATGAATATCACAACCAAAAAAGGGAAAAATAATTACACCAAAAAAGAGGAGGGGAAATCTAAAAAAAAAGGCATCTGTGGAATAAAAACCAACAAATACAACCTCATAATAACAAAGAAGGGCCATTACAAGATCTCTACCTAACTGTACACAAGGAGAAATAGATCAAAGGAAAATTCAAAGAAATGATTGTGAGAAAACAGACCTGAAACACCACTGAGTCATAGAATCCTGGGTCCAGGTGAATTAATTGAAAGGGGGAACTATATATAAGAATAGGAGAGCACAAAAGGAGGAAGAAGACAGAAAGGAATAAATGATATACCCACATTGAGTCAAAGGTTAACAATGACAGGGAAATAACTTCTTTAGCCTTTAAGGAATAAGGAATTCTACCTAAAGTAGAATGAGTTGCGAGACAAAAGGGGAATAAAACCGGAAGAATGGGAAAATCTTGATTCAGGAGTGGGAGGGAATCCCACTGAAGAACACTCCCATAAGGGAAGAGAGAGAGATTTTATAATGAGAGATGGGAACATTTTAATGAATATTATCTGTAGAGATTTGGTGCTTAGAGAGACCACTCAACTAGCTTTAGGAGAAGGGGAATCACATCTTCTGGGGAAGTGACATCTCAAAGAATGTAAGGCATGAATCTAGAGAGGAGATTTTGTTGCAAATGGGGAAAAATGAAAACAAGAAGAGCAAATAGGTGGTAATGAATGTAGAAAAATTCCTACAATGGGGTAATACTTCAATCCTCTCTATAACCTGCAGGAATAGGTATTTTATTTCTAAGAGTGAGACACAACAGAAAAAAGGAGCCTGTGGCAAAATCAACAAGTCAATAACATAGAAACTATTTAGCAAGAGAAATCAAAATAGTTACCTTAGAATTTTTAATTCCATGAGGAGTACCTAGACTAAAGAAGGACTATATAAGTATAAAGAGCATGAGTCAAAGAATAAATATCTACACTGGGCAGAAAGAGAAGATAAATTATAAGGAAAATCTTTTTTAGAAAAACATGCAGAAAATTACATTTTGAAAACTAATGAACAAAATAAGTTGAAGAGAGTAAGGGGTTTTATTCAACTACTTAAGTGAGAGGGGAAAAAGGAGAAGAATTAAATCACTAGAAAGAAAGAACTAATAAAGTCATACAAAACTCCAAAACTAGGGAAAGGAGTAACAAAGCGGGGAACAACTTGAGGATGAAAGGAAGAAAGCAAGCAGGGATAGGGTTGACTTAAAGTGGAAGAAATCCTAATTAGGAAAAAACGAATATTAACCTCATAAATTTAAATGAGAATAAATGAAACAGTCCAATAAAGGTGGCAAGAGTGACAGGTTGGATAAGAAAACAAAACAACAGCATCTGTTGTTTACAACATACACACCTAAAAAACAAAGACTTAGAATAAAAATGAAAGGCTAGCAAAAAATAAATTTACTACACAGCAATAAATTCAAAAAAAGTATTAGTTGCAATCATGCTATCAGAGAAAGCAAAAAAATAAATATTCACAACATAAAAAGAAATATCAAAGAAAACTACATTGTACCAAAGCAACAAATCCATGTCAGTATTAAACTTATATGCTTAAAATGCCTTGACAACTAGATTTGTTAAAGAAAAATGAACTGATAAGATGTAGGAAGTAATACAATAGCGGCAAGAGATAACAATGTTCCACTCTCCATTTTGTGTAAGTTTAACAGACAGATTAAAAAAAAAGAAAATATAAAACTGAACAAATCGCTGGAGAAACTAGAGCTAAAAACATATGGCATCCTTTATACAAGACTGCTAAATAATATGCATATTTCTCAGAACCACATGGAACTTTAAAAAAACTATGTATTAGAGAACAAGGATATTACAAACAAATATGAAAAGGCAGAAATAGTCAACACATGATTTATAGACCATAACTTAATTTAAAAAAGAATATTCAGTTTAGAGAGCACAAACAAAAGACACAGACCCAAATGGAAACTTAATAATGAAATCCTAAATAATAAATAGGTCAAGAAAGACATCACAGAAACAATAAATATGTAAAAGAAAATGATGATAATAAAACAACATACAAAATTTATTTGTGGGATGCAGATGAAGCAGTTTTTAGGAAAATCATATTTTACAAACATACAGTAACAAAAAAGAAAAGTAAAGGATTAATGAACTGAACATGCATTTTAAAAATCAGAAAATCAACAAAAAACAAACCTAAAATAAACAGAAAACAGAATATATCAAAAATTAGAGGAGAAATTGATAAAATGGAAACAAAAACCCCCATAGAAATGATAAATAAATTGAAAAGGGCAATAAAATTGATAAACCTTTAATGGATCTGATTAAAGAGAACAGGAAATAAAATTAACAAAATAGCAAATGCACAAGTTGAGATCACAACAAAACCTGAGGATCATAACTATGCAGTTCTGATCTGAAATATGCCACCAAACCCATGAGTACATCAAAAGCAGAGAAATACTTTTTAAAAAGTACTTTTATTATTAGGTTTATTATTAAATGATACTTCCTAAAAATATAAAATATCCAAACTAACACAAAACCAAATAGAGATACTAAATAATCCAACCTCTGGGGTAAAAGGTGTTCTTAAAGAACCTACCAAAAATCCTCTTAGTGTTGATTAATTTTGAGGAAAATTTTATCAAATTTCTATTTATTTAATTAGAATAATTAGTGCTAGTCCTGCACAAATTATTCTCAAAAAGTGAGAAAGCACTCTACCTTTATACAAAGAATAAAGTCCTGATATCTAAGCTAGGGAGGAGAGAGCACAGGAAAACTGTAGACTGATATAAATGTATATTGATTCAAAAATTTCAAATAAAATCCTGTCAAACAGACTATAATGATTCATCTGAGAAGTCATTAATTATGACCAAGTTGTATTTATTTCAGGGATAAGAAAAATGATTAAATATTAGGAAAATGAACAACATGGCTTATCACATTAAAAACAAAATTATCCCAAATATTTGTGATGAAGTATATTCATCTACAAAGTATAGACATAGAGGAATTTTTAAAAGTATCTATTTAAAACTAGAAGCAAGCATCTTCTGAAACAGGGATATAATAGACACTTTGTACAATAAATGCAACAGTAAAGCAAAGATCAAATTCGACCTCAGGGTCAAATAGCTGTATGACTCTAGGCAACTTATTTAACTCTATTTGCCTCAGTTTACCAGTCTCTAAAATGAACCAAAGAAGGAAATGGCAAACTCTGTAGTATATTTGCTAAGAAAATTCTAAATGGGGTCACACCAAGAGTCAGGCACAACTGAAATGACTTAACAACAAAAAAGCAAAGATGCTTACCCTTCCCCCCCCCCATATGAGTTGAGAGCTAACAATAGCAATAAGGCAAGAGAAAGAAATTAAAGGCATAAAAATAGGTAAAGAGGAAAATTTTTTTTTGATGACATGATGATTTACTTGTAAATCCTAGGGAATCAGCAAGGATACTGATGGAAACAATAACTTCAGCAAAATTTCAGACTACAAAATTAAGCTTCAAAAATTAATAGCATTTCTATACAATAATAACAAAATTAAAGAGGCAACAGCAGAAAGTCAAATCCTGTTCCAAACAACTACAAAATGCATAATATATCTGAGGATCAATTTACCAAAGATTAAAATATTTGAATGAATTCATAATTAACAGTTTGAAATACTAGAGAAATACTCAGTGCACGTGACAAACAAAAACGACAATATCACCAAAGTTAATTTAGTTTTAATGCTATAATCAAATCACCAAAGGAATATCTTGTAGAATTTGACAAAATATTAACAGAATTTGTTAAAATGAAAGATATAGAACATCAAGGGGAATTATGAAAAAAAGCAGAGGTAAAGGGGTAAATAGTATTTCCAGATCTTAAACTATATTATAAAGCAGCAGTCATCAAAACTATCTGATACTGAGGGGAGAGAGAGACAGAGAGAGACACACAGAGAGAGAAGTAAATCAATGTAATCAACTAGACAAGTGAGAATCAGAAACAATGAAACTCAATAAGCCAGTGACTGATAAGCTGGAAAACACAAATTACTTAGGAAAAAGTTCCCTATTTGATAAAAATTGTTGGGAAAAGTAGAAAGCGGTCTGGCAGAAATTATGGCTTAAACTAACACCTCATGTCATATTTTACATTAATACTAAACATCATACCATAACAAAATTAGAAGAGACTCAGATCATATAGTTTTTACAACTATGACTGAAACATGCATTTTAACCCAAGAAGAGTTAGAAGCAATTACAGAAAACAAAATTGATAACTTTGTTCCCACAAACTGACAAGCTTCTGCACAAATTAAATGAATACTCCTAGAATAAGAAAGGAAGCAGTTAAATGGGGCGGGGGGGGGGGAGGGAAGCAACTTGTCTCGAATTTATCTGTTAAGGATTTGGTATACATGATATATAAATGTATTTATGTATGTTGGTATGTATAATGTATATAGATGCATATGAAAAAAAAATATTCCTCAATAAATAAATGGGCAAAGGATATGAAGAAACAATCCTCAAAAGAAGGTTGTAAACATATAGCAACCAAAGTTAAATAATGTTCTGAATCACTAATAAAATACAAATTAAACACAAATTAAAACAATTCTGAGGTTTTCTCTCACACCCTATAAACTGGCAAAGATAACAAAATACAGAAATGTATTGGAAGGGTTGTGGATAGATGCACTACTGCATTGTTGGTGGAGCTATGGGTCAGCATGACAGTTTTGGAAAGCAATTGGGAATTATGTAAATAAGATGACTAAAATGTCCATATCCTCTGACTTGTAGAGTCTATTACTAAGCAAAGCACAAAGGAGGCCACTGACAAGGAAAAAGTTCCCACATACACCAAAATATTTACAGCAGCACTTTTGGGGATAGCAAAGAATTGGAAACAGAATAGATACCTATCGGTTGGGGAATGGCTAAAATAAATAGGCACATTAATGCAATGAATGACTACAGAAAAGCACGGAAAAATCTACAAGGATCCATAAATAGAACCAGGAAAACAATATACACCAGAGGTATCAAACTCACTGCTGGCTGCCAGTCTGCAATATTCTTGATTGAGGCTAGAATCAGATTAAAATATAATTGAGAAATGTTTAACAAAAAATGAAAATATGATATAACATAGATAATGTTAATTTGTGGTTCTCTAAATTGGCATTTAGGAATCTGTTTCTATTTGAGTTTGACATCCCTAATATACACAATGACTTTAATAATGTAAATGGAAAGAACAACTCTAAAAATGAAATGTGTTTCAAATTACAAAGCATATTAAACTTAAAATAAGACATATGAGAATACAGCTCTTAATCCATCCCTTTGCAGAAATGGGAGTTTTTTGCACGAGTGTGATATGCTACATATATTTTCAGGCTTTAAAATTTTGATCAATGTTGCTCATTTTTTCCCCCTTTTATCTTTAAAAATATTATTTTATAAGATAGCACTCTATGAGGAGTAAAGGTAAAGATACTGGAGGAAACTGTGGTGATGTAAAAAAAAACACATCAATAAATATTTTTAAAATAATAGTTCATATTTATAGAGATTATCAGAGTTTGCAACTTGTGTTACATATAGGAACTCCCTTAATCTCCACAACAATCCACTGAAGAAAGTAAGACACAGAGAGATGATAACTTGCTCTTAGTAACACAGTTGTTGCCAGAGATGGGATTTGAATACAATTAGGAAATTCAATTCCCAGCTACATCCCATCAATGGAAAAATAGCAATGCTACTGTAAAAACAGGGATGAATTCTGTTGCATAACAGATAGAGAACTGGTCCCAAAGCTAGGGAGATTTAAGCTAAAGTCCTGCTTCTGATAAATGATGGCATATTTCATTTTTCTTTGACTTAGGCAACTTAAGACTATAGAAGTTGTACAGGAAGTACTGACCTGCATTGCAAGAGCAAGTTTCCATGCCCGGGAGCTCCTTATACTAATGAAATAACACATCCAGTTTCTATGCCTAATTCTACTGTGAGAAGAAAGCCAATATTTTAAAAACTATCTATTTTTAAAATATACATTCCCAGATATAAATTTATTACAATAAGCCTATAATAACTGATATCTAACATATATGTGAAACTTCAGGGTTTGTAAAGTGATTTACATAATAACTCCATTTGATCCCTATAGTAACCCTATGAGGCAGATGCAATTTTATCTCCATTTTGTAGGAGGGAGAGAAGGAGGAGGGGAAAGGGAGAGGAGAGAAGAAAGAGGGAGGAGAGGGAAGAAGAGATAAAGAGGAAGAGAGAGAGGGAGTGAGGGGAGAGAAGAAGGAAAGAAGGGAGGGAGAGAGGAAGAAATAAAGGGAGGGAGAAAGGAATGGAGAAAGGGAGGGAGGGAAGAAAGAAGAAGGGATGAAAGGAGTAAAGATGGAAGGAAGGAAAGGAGGAAGGGAGGGAGGGAAGAAGAGAAGGAGGGAAGATAGGCAGGCAGGGAGGAAGGAAGGAAAGAAGGAAGAGAGAGTAAGAGACATTATTCCCTACTTTACAAATAAATAACCTGAGGTTCAGAAAAGTTAAGAGATTTACCCCTGTTCACAACATTGGTTGAGAAATGAGGGTGGATCCTAATCTAGGGCTCCTTGAATTCCAGGCTAGTACTCTGTCTACTATGCTATGCTCCCTTCCAAAAGTCAGAATTCAATTCAGGACACTTTGTTAAGGACCTTCTAGGTGCAAAGCACTTTCTTAGGTGTCATGAAATTTGTGGCATTAATCTTCCATCAAATAAGAATTATTTTGTCTAATCTTGAAAACTGGGCTGATATGAGAAGCAAGAGTGTCCAGTGGGAAGTCTATGTCTCTAATATCTTGCTGTTTCTTTCAGGAGTTGGGGAGTTTTAACATCCAATAACTGAAATGGCTACATATGAATTTCATTGGGAAGACAAGGGGGAAAAATGTACAGATTAAAACACCCTAACAGGTAAGACATTTCAGTTTTTGGAAACTGAATGGATGTCCATCAATTGGAGAATGGCTAAACAAATTATGGAATATGAATGTTATGGAATGTTATGGTTCTGTGAGAAACGACCAGCAGGATGATTTCAGAGAGGCCTGGAGAAACTTGCATGAACTGATGCTGAGGGAAATGAGCAGAACCAGGAGATCATTGTACACGGCAACAACAAGACTATATGATGATCAATTCTGATGGACATGGCTCTCTTCAACAATGAAATGTTTCAAACCACTTCCAATTGTTCACTGAAGAAAGCCATATACACCCAGAGAGGGATGTGAAATGTGGACCACAACATAACATTTTCATGCTCTCAATTGATGTTTGCTTGCATTGTGTTTTTTCTTTCTCTGATTTTTCTTTCTTGTAGATATGATTTTTCTTGCACAAAAAAGATAAGTGTGGAAATATGTATACATATATTCGATTTGTCAAGTATTTTACATAATTAACATGTAGTGGATATCCTGCCATCTAGGGGAGGGGTGGGGAGCAGGGGGGAAAATTTGTAACAGAAAGCTTTGTAAGGGTTAATGTTGAAGAATTACTCATACATATGTTTTGCAAATAAAAAGTTTTAATAATAAATAAATAAATAAATAAAAAGACATTTCAGTTTTCCTTTTGAGCAAGTCTCAAAAAACACTGGAGAACATAAAAATAGCAGGTTCATATTATAAGAAAAACTAGAGATGGAGAAAAGAATCCTTCAATCATCTCTTGAGATTGTTGGGAATTTTATACTCCAAATTAGACTAACTGGGATGGACAGTGTTGACGAGTTACTATGAAATATTTACAATTAATTTCTTCAGGGCCAGAAGCCTGATCTGATCTAATTTTTCTTCCTTACCTTTCTATATATGAAAATGATATTATCAATGACAAAGTATTGAAACTGGTCAGATGGTCAAATTTTTTAATAAGTTATGTGGTATTGTAAAATGTAGAAGGTGTCACAAAGTGAAAACTGACATTTAAATATATTTTAACATTTGCAAAATGCTTTAATGCCTTATTTCATTTTCTTGTCTCAACAACCCTATGAGACAGGGTTTGCTTGGAATCTTTTGTAGGATGGGGCACAAATCTATGATTTCTTTGGCCCAGGGAGCTCCCAGTGAAGAAGTTCCTTCTACCAGTGCATATTAGTACCGTCTCAGCAGCTTTAGAATCTTAAGAGAGTTGACTGGAGCACTTAAAAATTAAGTGACTTACCCAGGGTCACACAGACAGTATGAATCAGAGGTAACATTTGAAACCAAGTTTTCCTTACTTCCAGGCTGATTCTCTACTACGGCATGTTGTCTCTTTACTACAAGCCTTATCTACATTTTTCAGATGGGAAAATTGAGGTTATGGTAAGTCAGTGGTTCAAACTCAATTAGAAATAGAAGGCACTAAACCATAAGGATTCCTGTGGGCTGCATATAGACTTTGAAAATCATACATGTTTACATATTTCTCTTTTTTATTAATGCATCAACACATACATAAGAGAAAAACTCCATTTATCTGGTTCAGGCCACATTAGGGAATGACGTGGGTTGCATGCGGCTCTTGGACATCACATCTGACACCTCTGGATCAAGTGACTTGCCTGAAGTCCCATAGTAAATATCAGAGATTATATTCACTGAATTCAAATCCAGATTCTGCTACACTGTGTTTCTAAGTGGAATGGACTTAAGAGTTAGGCAATCTACTTTTAAATCCAGATATCCATTTGCTAGCAGTGGCACTGTGGACAAAATACTTAACACCTCTGAACTTCAATTTGTTAACCCTTCATTTTTGCTACATAACTGACCCCACTCCTTATATGATCATACATGTCATGGAAATATTTTCTGCCACTTCCTGTGCAAAAGAAATCATTGGTAAAATGCTGTAGCCAACTTAAAGCAACCCTTGAGTCAGCCACAATTTTGTTTCTTCAGAGAATGTAGTACTCCACATCATATATTCATTAAACGCCTACTATGTGTAAAGTGCTCTGCTAGGTGCTCGGCAATTTGTGGCACTAATTTTCCATCAAAAAAGAATTATGATGTCTCATCCTCAAAAATGGGCTGAGAGTAGAAGCAATTGTTTTCACTGAGAAGCTTAAACCTCCCACACCTTGCCATTTATCTCAAGAGTTATGTTTGAACAGTCAGCAACTGGTCTAAAATGATTGCAGGCCATTGAGCATCACTAAAAGAATATTGCTGTTAAGAAGTAAAGGAGGTGGGATTGTGTGTGAGGGAGGGGTTTGGAATAATTCAAAGCACAGTTTCCAAAGTACAAGCCAGCCTGGTCTTCTCTTCCTTTTCATTCCCAATTGCCCCTCTGCAGGGCCTGTCCCAGATGAGGGTTTGATAAATTCAGTGAACTATATGACCATCTGCATGTCAAAGGCTGAGGGCAGTGGTTCTAGGATTTCATTTAGTTCTTTCCTTTATCTTATAAATATCTTGAAATCAATCTCTAAATGTTTATGTCATTCAGTGTTCATGAAAAGGCCCAATGAATAGTGTAAAACTCATTATAATATTTCCTAGCTTTATGCACATATATATATGTAATATATATGCACACACATATACATATATATATATGTACATACACACTCTCTCTTAATATAATATTAATCAAAACACCAAGAGGTTTCTTATAGACTTGGATGAAATTTTAATGAAATTTCTATAGAAAAATTATTAGAATACAGAATGACAATTTTGAAGATGGCAGGTTTGAAAGGATAAGTTGTCTAGACATCTGAAAAAAAGGAAGAAGTTAAACATTTGGGGGAGGATGCAAATAAGGGCATCAATAATCAGAGTCCCAATGAATACCTATTCACTTTTTCAAAACCATTTTGATGGTAGAAGAGTCAAGCTGGTGGTAGAGGGAGAGCCAGAATTTCTGCCTAGCTCTTCTAAAATACTCCCTCCAGAAGAAGAAAAAAAAATGCTAAGCCAAATTCTGATCTTGAAAATCAAGAAAAAGTTATGAGTCATTTTTCTAGCCCAAGGCAGATTAGGAAAAGAAACAGACGATGGGAGCTGGACAAGAGTTCAATGCAGTAGCAGTAACAACTTCACAACAGGCAGAAGCAGCATCAGGGTATGACAGCAACAGCAACAGTGAGGAGTGGCCCAGAGCCCAAGGATAATAAAATCACTATATATCCTGTTAGAAAGAAATCCTAAGGGACTACTATACTAGCACTGGGAGCAGCATCTGGTATCATTTAACAGCTACATTGCTCAAAACCCAGTTGTAGGTCCCAGTTCCATGACGGAGAGGCACGGTCACAGTTGTGAAGGTAAGGACCAGAGTACAGACTAGAAAGGTACTAAAGAAACTCTTCCAAGAGCACACCACATTGGAAGTATAGAAAACTTATGGGCCCCCAGACTGAGCTGGAAAGCAGCATAAGGACATAAAAGGCAGAAACTCAGGTTAGACATCCTCCCACCTCCTGCCCAGAGAAGAGCAGAGCCCAACACTAATATAAAATCCAAAGTCAAGGTATAGATTGGGAAAATGAATTAAAAAAAAACAACACCAAAAAGAAGTTGACCAAAACAGTACCATGCTGAATATAATGATTTCAAAAATATCAGTTAAGCAAAATTACAAAGAAAAATGCAGATAGGACACAAGCTTAACAAGAATTCCTGGAAGCACTAAAAAAGGCCATTTTTAAAAGAACAAAAATGATTTTAAAAATAAAATAAGAATGGTAGAAGATAAATTAAGAAAATAAATGAGAGCTATAAAAGAAAATCATGAAATCTTGGTAGCTTGGTAAAAGAATAAAATTAAAGTACAAAAAACACTGAGGAAAACAACTCCTTAAAATTAAGAATTGGCCAAATGTTAGCTAGTGACCCCATGAGACATTAAGAAACAATAAAACAAAATCAGAAGAAAAAAATAGAAGAAAATGTGAAATCTCATAGAAAAAAAAAACTGACCCAGAAAATAGATCAAGAATTTAAGAATCAATGAAAAAGAAATCAAGGAAATCACTGAAAAAAATGGATCAAGAAAAGGGAATTGAACAAGCCACAAATGAGTCCCTTAAAAAAAAAAAAAAACAACCCTAGGACTAGTTGGATAAAAAGCAAATTCTACCAAACATTTAAAGATGAATTAATTCCAACAAAATATAAACTACATGATAAAAGAAGTAAAGAAGGAGTCCTACCAAATACCTTCTTTGACAAAATTATGGTCTTGATACTGAAACCAGGAAGAACCAAAACAGAGAAGAAAAATCATACTTCAATTTCCCTAATGAATATTGATACAAAATTTTAAAATAAAATACTAGCAAGGAGATTACAAAAATGTATCACAAATATTATTATAAATATGCTATTTTATATTATATATGTATTATAAATATATATATATATATGCATATATATATTATAAATAGGCTAGATTTATACCTGGAATGCAGAACTGGTTCATTAAGAAAATTATAAATATGTAAATATATGTATATACATATACATATATGTGTACATTTATATGCATAGAGATAGATAGATAGATAGATAAGCAGCTAAGTGACTCAGTGAAAGAACACCTGAGTTCAAATTCAGATTTAGATAATAGATGTGTGACCCCAGGCAATTCTCTTAACTTGTTTGTCTTAATCCACTGGAAGAGGAAATAACAAACCACTCCAGTATCTTTGCTTAGAAAACCCCAAGGACACATTGAAGTGCTATGGTCTATGGGGTTGTGAAGAGTTACATATAACTGTACTGAACAGCAGCAACACTCACACATATACATGCATAACTGATTATATAAAAAAATGGAAACAACAAAAATAATATTATTATTTCAATAAATGCAGAAAAAGCTTGACAAAACCTTACAATGAATCCACATAAATCATCCACCTTTCTACATATTACCAACAAAACCTAGCAGGAAGAGGTAGAAAGAGAAATTGCATTTAAAATGATTATGAATAACATAAAATATTTGAGATTCTACCTGCAAGTCACACATAAGAACTATATGAACACAATGACTATTCACATAAAGACAGATCTAAATAATCAGAAAAATATTGCTTGCTCATAAGTTAGCTAAGGCAATATAATAAAAATGACAATAGTACCTAAATTAATTTGCTTATCCAGTGCCTTATTGATCAAACTACCAAAGATTTACTTTATAAAAATGGAAAAAAATGGCATTCATCTGAAGGAACAAAAGGTCAAAAATAGAAAGGAAAGGGGCCTAGCAGTACCAGATCTCAAACTAAATTACCAAGCTGTAATCATTAATATAATCTGACACTGGATAAGAAATAGAGTAGTTGATCAATGGAATAGATTCGATCCCCAAGATACAGAAGCAAATGAGTATATAACTTGCTGTTTGATAAACCTAAGAATCCCAGTTGTTGAAGGAAGAACTCACTATTTGACAAAAATTAATGGAAAAATAAAAACTGGACACAAAGAAGCACTTCACATTATATACCAAAATAAACTCAAAATGGCTATATGGTTTATTCAAAAACTGGGATATCATAAACAATTAGAGGACTATGGAAAAAAATTATCTGTCAGATCTATGAACAGGGGAGGACCAAATAAGAGATAGAAAGATTCATAGGAAATAAAATAGAAAATTTTGTTTACATAAAGTTGAAAAGATGCTGTACAGACAAAATCAGTGTAGCTAAAATTAAAAGAAAATCAGGAAACTAGAGAAAATCTTTGCAGTAGGTTTCTTTGATATAGGTCTTATTTCTCAAATATACAGCAAAGTGAACAAAATTTCTAAGAGCCATTCTCTACTTGTAAATGGTCAAGGGATATAAACAGGCAGTTTTTAGAAGAGATCAAAGGTATTAATAGTAATATTAAAATGTTCTAACTCATTAATAATTTTTAGATTATATTTTATTGTGATTATTATCAATAAATAATAGATTATGAAAAAGAATATATTAATAATTAGAGAAATGCACATAAAATAACTGAGCAATAGCTCAAACTCATTAAATTGGCTAAAAGGATAGAAAAGAAAATGACAAATACTGGAAGAGAAGTAATAAAATAGGTATACTATGTATGATTAGTGGAACTGTAAACTAGTCTAACCATTATGGAAATTAATTTGGAAGTGTGCCCCAAAAGCTACTAAACTGTACATGTCTAAGGAAGAGTACCCATATGTAAGCATATATGTGTGAGCTTATATAGACATACATATATATGTATGTATATACATACATATATAAAATCCCCTTTTTCCCCAAAGAATTGTAAATTAAAGGGATATCCATCAATTGGGGAACTGTTTAACAAGATATGAGTGTGGTATAATACTGTTATGCTGTAAGAAATAATGCAGGGGATGATTTCCAAGAGACCTGGGGAAAATTTCTATGAACTGATATAAAGTGAAGTGAACAGAACCAGGAAAATAATTTACACAATGTCGGCAATATTATAAAGGTAATAAGTTCTGAAAGATTTAGTAACTCTGACCGACACAATGACCTAACCCAAAAGGTTCATAATAAAAAATGATCTACCTTTAGAGAAATGGAAGACAGAGTAAAATCTGAAGCATATTTTTTTCTTTCTTTTTCTTGTTTCCCACCCTAGGAACATAGATAAGGCAGAAAAATTTTTTGCAGGACTTCATATATGTAATAAGATATGTATTTTTTGCTTTCTCAATGAGTGGGGAAGGAGAGAGGAAGAAGGAAGAGAATATGGAAGTTAAAATAAAATATAAAATCATCATGAGTATTATCTCATCGTATATTGGGGGCATGCTTGATGAAAATATAAGAAGGGAACAGGCATGCTTTCTCAAATAGTATTCCTGTACAGATAGATACCTTGGTTCCTTCAAGGTTCAACCCCAAAATCATCTCCTACATGAGGACCATTTTAATTCAAGCTCCTGTACTCCATTACTGGTGTACCTAGGACAAATCTTTCCCCGAGCTCCAGTTATGTCACGTGAAAAATGAGAGATTTGGACAGTTCCTGAAGTCCTTTATGCTCTAGATCACTAGATCTTATGAATATTTCTTGGAAGAGATAATATCTGAATCAAGTTTTTAAAGGCAGGAATGTGAGAAATGAGGGGAGAAGTCATACCTCTGTAGCTCTGGCAATTCAAGTCTCTAGCTTTTTAGCTCCGTTTTAAGCTTCATCTTTTCTTATTTGAAAGTAAATTCCTTGGGGCAGCTAGGTGGCACAGTGGATAGAGCACCAGCCCTGAAGTCAGGAGGACCTGAGTTCAAATCTAGTCTCAGAGACTTAGCATTCCCTAGCTGTGTGATCCTGAGCAAGTCACTTAACCTCAATTGCCTCAGCAAAAAAAGCAAAAAAAAAAAAATTAAACTCCTTGAGGACAGGAACTTTTGTTTTTGTTTGTAATAGTATCCCTAGCTCTAAGCACAGTGTTTGGCACACAGTAAGCATTTAATAAATACTTGTTACCTGCCTACTTATCAACTATGAAACTCTCTCTTTAACCATGGAGGAACTCTTTATGCATTACTGTTGAAAGTGAAGGGTCTCTCAGTCAGTTAGTACTAAACACATCTTGGCAAATTAAAACAGTTTGTAAAGACATGCCCAATATATGAATGTAATGGAACATTACTGTTCTATAATAAATGATCAGCAGGATGATTTCAGAGAGGCCTGGAGAGGCTTCCATGAACTGATGCTGAGTGAAGTGGGCAGAACCAGGAGATGGTTGTACATGGCAACAACAAGATTATGTGATGATCAACTCTGATAGACATGGCTCTTTCTCAATAATGTGGTGATTCAAAGCTATTCCAACAGACTTGGGATGGAGAAAGCCATCTGCATCCAGAGAGAGACTATGGGGACTAAGCACAGATCACAACATAGTACTTTCACTTTTGTCATTGTTGCTTGCTTGTTTACCTCTCTTTTTTCCCCTTTTTGATATGCTTTTTCTTGTGCAGCATGATAAATGTGAAAATATATTTAGAAGAATTGCACACGCTTCACTTACATTGGATAACTTGCTGTCTAAGGGAAAAGGGAGGGGAGGAGAAAGGGAGAAGATTTTGGAATACAAGATTTTACAAGGGTAAATGTTGAAAACTATCTTTGTATGAATTTTAAAAAACAAAAATATATATTTTTTTAAAAAAAATAAAGACATAACTAAACCAAGGCTGCTATTCTGTCAAAAGGGAAATGGTTCAAAAAAAATTAGAAAGATCTAAAAGACAAATTTCCTATTAGTGAATCTCTTTTGTGAAAAATAACTTCCTATCACATCATAGATTTAGAGGGGATCTTAGAGGCCATCTAGTCCAACCTAATATTTCACAAGTGAAGGAACTAAGGCTCAGGATCACACAGGTTTTTGGCAGGAACTTCACCATCAAGAGGAAACCCTGTTTAATTTGGACTCTGACTATATGTTGTTGCTCTGCTTGTTACTAACTCATACTTGGCTTCTCAGCAGTCCCTATCATGAAACTTAAGTGAAATCCTGGTCGTTAGCCTGTTTTTACTCCTTAATCTGCTTCTTGGCTCTGTCCTTTCCCAATTTACCCAGCTCTCTGCTTACTTCCTGATAATGGCTTGGTTCTGAGTTCCACTAGATGGCCTTTGCCATTCTTCCAAACCAGCACTGTGGAACTTGCTCAGCCTCAGCCTTAGTCGTTACCAGATATTAGCCTGTGTCTCATAAAAACTTGAGGTCAGCTTTTCCTCACTCCCATCAGTCCCACAATCACTGCCAGAATAATACTACTTGTGAAGAGATCTGTTTGTATTTCTCCTCTACTAAAGCAAAAATTTTTAAAAATCTTCATTTACTGAGGCAGTTAGTTGGTGCAGTGGATATAGCACCAGCCCTGAAGTCAGGAGGACCCAAGTTCAAATCTAGTCTCAGACACAACACTACTTTCTAGCTGTGTGACCCTAGGCAAGGCAAGTCATTCAACCCCAACTGACTCAGCCAAAAATAAATAAATAAATAAAAATAAAAATTTTCATTGACTTTCTACTGCCTCTCCACTCCATTTCAAACTCTTTTTGCTCAGTATTTAAAGATCTCTACCATTTGCCACCACCTTACCTTTTCCAGCCATGGCTTACCTTGCTTTCATCCACATACTATGCTCTGGTCAACCTAGACTACTCAATGCTCCTCACATTATGCTATACAATTTCCCACCTCAGTGTGTTTGCTCATATCCTCCCACTGACTTTTGATCCCATCCCTACGCTCTCAATTGTGTTGTTTGTTCTTTGATTTTGAAGAGGACCAATTACATCACAAGATGACATCTCGACTTGTGCGTGAATTGGATTTAAATGGGGCAGAGTTGCACAACTAGCCAGTCTTACTCTTCTAGTCATCCAAGTCCAGTGGCAGGACACAAGTCAAGAAAACTATTTGTGTGGCCCTGGATGAAGTGGATGACTTTGGTGTCTCTGTTTATCTGACCAAGCTTTAAGTGCTCCCCAGCAACTGCTTCAACCAAATTGTCCCCATTGAACCTTTCTACGTGGGGAAGTCTTCACATGCTTTAGAATAGATAGACCAATTTCCCTAATGAATATTGATGCAAAAATTTTAAATAAGATATTAGCAATGAGATTACAGAAAGTCATCCCCAGGATAGTACACTATGACCAAGTAGGATTTATACCAGGGATGCAGGGCTGGTTCAATATTAGGAAAACTATCAGCATAATTAATTATATTAATAACCAAATTAACAAAAACCATATGATTATCTCAATAGATGCAGAAAAAGCATTTGATAAAATCCAACACCCTTTCCTATTAAAAACACTAGAGAGTATAGGAATAAATGGGCTTTTCCTTAAAATGATCAGCAGCATCTATTTAAAACCATCAGCAAGCATCATATGTAATGGAGACAAACTAAAACCATTCCCCATAAGATCAGGAGTGAAACAAGGCTGCCCACTGTCACCATTACTATTTAATATTGTATTAGAAATGTTAGCTTTAGCAATAAGAGAAGAAAAAGAGATAAAAGGAATCAGAGTAGGTAATGAAGAAACCAAATTATCACTCTTTGCAGATGACATGATGGTATACTTAGAGAACCCTAGAGACTCAACTAAAAAACTACTAGAAACAATTCACAACTTTAGCAAAGTTGCAGGATTCAAAATTAATCCACATAAATCATCAGCATTTTTATATATTACCAACAAAGTTCAGCAGCAGGAGATACAAAAAGAAATTCCATTCCAAATAGCAGATGATAGGATAAAATATTTGGGAATCTATCTGCCAAGGAAAAGTCAGAAACTATACGAACTAAATTACAAAACACTTTCCACACAAATAAAATCAGACCTAATCAATTGGAAAAATATTAAGTGCTCATGGGTAGGCAGAGCGAACATAATAAAAATGACAATACTACCCAAACTAATCTACTTATTTAGTGCCATACCAATCAAACTCCCAAGAAATTATTTTACAGATCTAGAAAAAATAGTAGCAAAGTTCATTTGGAAGAACAAAAGGTCAAGGATTTCAAGGGGATTAATGAAAAAAAAGGCAGATGAAGGTGGCCTTGCTGTACCAGATCTAAAACTATATTATAAAGCAGCGGTCATCAAAACCGTTTGGTACTGGCTAAGAAATAGAGCAGTCGATCAGTGGCACAGGATAGGTTATCAGGACAACCTAGGCAATAACCTTAACAATCTAGTGTTCGATAAACCCAAAGACCCCAGCTTTTGGGATAAATACTCACTATTTGGCAAAAACTGTTGGGAAAATTGGAAACTAGTGTGGAAGAAATTAGGGCTTGATCCATACCTAACACCACATACCAAGATAAGATCTAAATGGGTTCATGATCTAGATATAAAGAGGGACTTTGTAAGCAAGTTAGAGGAACGTAATATAATTTATCTCTCAGACCTGTGGAGAGGGAATAAATTTATGTCCAAAGAAGACCTGGAACTCCTAATTGAACACCAGATGGATAATTTTGATTATTTTAAGTTAAAAAGTTTCTGTACAAACAAAACAAATGCAGACAAGATTAGGAGGGAAGCATCAAATTGGGAAATCATCTTTACATTTAATGGTTCTGATAAAGGCCTCATTTCTAAAATTTATAGAGAATTGTCTCATATATATAAGAATTCAAGCCACTCTTCAATAGATAAGTGGTCAAGGGATATGAACAGACAATTTTCAGATGATGAAATTAAAACCATCTCTAGTCATATGAAAAGTTGCTCCAAATCACTATTGATCAGAGAAATGCAAATTAAGACAACTCTGAGATACCACTACACACCTGTCAGATTGGCTAAAATGACAGGAAAAGATAACGATGAATGTTGGAGGGGATGTGGGAAAACTGGGACACTGATACATTGTTGGTGGAACTGTGAACGGATCCAACCATTCTGGAGAGCAATTTGGAACTATGCCCAAAAAGTTGTCAAACTGTGCATACCCTTTGACCCAGCAGTGTTTCTACTGGGCCTATATCCCAAAGAGATCTTAGAGGAGGGAAAGGGACCCACATGTGCAAGAATGTTTGTGGCAGCCCTTTTTGTGGTGGCTAGAAACTGGAAACTGAAGGGATGCCCATCAATTGGAGAGTGGCTGAATAAATTATGGTATATGAATGTTATGGAATATTATTGCTCTGTAAGAAATGACCAGCAGGACGATTTCAGAGAGGCCTGGAGAGACTTGCATGAACTGTTGCTGAGTGAAACGAGCAGAACCAGGAGATCATCATACACAGCAACAACAGTATTACATGATGATCAATTCTGATGGACATGGCTCTCTGCAACGAAGAATTGTCTCAAACCAGTTCCAGTTGTTCACTGAAGAAAACCTTATACACCCAGAGAGAGGGAAATGAAATATGGACTACAACATAACATTTTCATGATCTCTACTGACATTTGTTTGCATTGTGTTGCCTTTCTCTGATTCTTTTTTTTTTCTTGTAGATAGGATTTTTCTTGCATAACTTCTCAAGCATTTCAACATTATTAGCATGTAGTGGACTTCCTGCCATCTAGGGGAGGGGAGGGGACTGGGGGTAAAATTTGTAATGGAAAGCTTTGTAAAGATCAATGTTGGGGAACTACCCATACATATGTTATACAAATAAAAAGCTTTAACAAAAAAAAAAAAAGAATAGATATCTTCTCCCTAATTCATGATGGGTTTGAAATTTGGCCATTACCTTCAACCTGTTTTAGTCCATCTTCTAAGATTGTTTTATTGAGGTGTGGCTGCTGACTGAGCATGCTGTAGCTTTTTAGAGCCACAGAGAAGAGTTTGTAAAGTTCTTAGCACACACTGGCATATAGGTGCTATATAAATGCTTATTCCCTTCCTCCACCACCACATATGTATAAAAGTCATCAACCAGAACTAAATTTCAGAATAGCCTAGAAGGGGAAAGGAATAAGGAAGAGATGAAAGACAAAATAATTTGGAATGAATAACATAGTAAATTCAAGGAACTTTAATTCAGGTAAGGTAAAGAAGGGAGAATCTATGGAAGGAACTGGAAATCAAAGTAATTTAAGTAAAACTAATTGCAAGGATCAAATGAGGATCTAAAAAGGGGAGAAAAATCAATACAAACAAATGAAATGGAAGAAAAATACTAATCTTACCATAGGGTGCTAAATATAAGTGGAGGTAGATTTAGTGAGATCCCATCCTTATAAGTCCAACTCAAATGCCATTTACTTCAGGAAGTAGTTCCTGATCCCCCAGTCTCACATCTCCTTGTTGCACTCACTTATCAAATAAGGTCAAGCGTTAGAGCCACTTGAGTTTCTATATTTTTCTCCTACTACACTATAAGCTTCCTGAAGGCAGGACTGGGTTTCATGTAAACTGTGAATCTCCCTCAAACCAAGAATAGTACTATACTTAGAATAGTCTCCCTTTTATATGTCCATTTAAATATATTATTGAAATATGTCACATATATGTGTGTATGCATGTATATATGTGTATATGAGTGTATTTTAACTTAGGCACTCAGATGAGTCTTTAGATATACAAAGCACTGAAAACAAAGTACTGTAGGTAAAGCTGTATTTTGTATCATTGTGTATCTCATTTTTCTTTTAATGTATATAATACATTTCATGTTTTATTTTGAATGCTGTCCTGCTTGTCTGTTTTTCCTACCGATCTTTCTTTTCAATGACCTTCTTTTCTTGCCTCACTTCCCCACTTTCCTTCTAGGTAACCCTCTTGGAAAGCCATCATTTTACTCCCTGCAAAAAATATTTTTCAAAGTAAGGAAAACAAAAAAAAACTTTGGATTAATTAACCATAGTCAAAGAAAACAAAACCCCTCATTGATTATATTTGAAAACTTTTAAAGCCACAGAAGACTGTGTTTTAATGTATTTTTACTTATTTTGTTAAATATTTCCTAATTATATTTTATAATTTGCTTTGTCTGCACTAGAGTGTTGTGACCATAATGCTTATCAGGAAGCCACATATTTGACCTTTCTGCTCTGGAATCATGTGGTTACTACCTGAAGCAGAGTTCTTAAATCTTCTATTTTCTTTATAGTGTTGTTAATATAATATCAATTGTTCTCCTGGCTCTGCTCACTTCATTCAGTTCATACCAGTCTTCTCCAATTTCTATGAAATTGCTCCTTTGATAATTTCTTTTGGCACAATAATGTTCTATTACATTCATATCTCCTAATTTCTTCAACTGTTCCCCCAAAGGTAGGCATCACTTTAGTTTCCATTTCTTTGTCACTACAAAAAGAATTCTTATAAATGTTTTTGTACACATGGAACCTTTTCTTCTCCTTTTAAAAAAATCTCTTTGGGGTATCAGCTCAGTAGTGGTATCCCTGGGTCCGAAGGTATATGAAGTTCAAAAATTTTGACAGTAGTACTGTCAAATTACTTTCCCATCTAATTTTACCAATTCACAACTCCACCAAAAGTATACCAGTAAAAAGAAAAGTGTACCAATATGTTTTCCCTTAGCCTTTCAAAACCCTGTCACTTTCCAGTTTTATCATCTTTACCATCTGATGGATATAAGGTGAAATCTCAAAGTTGCTTTCATTTGAATTTGTTTAATTATTGGTGATTTTGGAGTATTTTTCATGTCAATTAATAGGTTAAGTTCTTTCTTTGAGAATTGCTTGTTCACTTCCTTTGATGATTTTATTCCTTATTGTTCTTTGATATTTGAATTAATACTTTGCATGGCTTAATTAGAACTTTACCAGAACAGAAAGTGCTATCTACATCCAGAAAAAGAATTATGGAGAATACATGCTATGTTCATTTCTTTTTTTCTGTTTTTTTCTCTCCCATGGTTTTTCCCTTTTGCTCTGATTTTTCTCTCCCAACATGATTTCATAAAGTAATGTGTATTAAAAATAAATACATTTTTAAAAAATAAGAATAAAACAAAGCTTCAGATGACACACAAAAAAAGAACTTTACCAGAGAAACTTTCTGCAAAGACTTTTCCCCAGTTAACTCTTTCCCTTATAATTTCAACTGCATTTGTTTTGTTTGTCCAAAAGCTTTTCTAGTTTGTACAATCAAAGCTATCCCTTTTATCTTCTGTGATCCTTTCTATCCCTTGTTTCATCAAGAGCTGTCTCATCCACAATTTCAATAGGTATTTCATTCCTTGTTCCTCTAATTAGTTTATGATGTGACCTTTTCTACCCAAGTCATGAATTCATTTGGAACTTATTTGGGTATAACGGTATAGTAGAGGTTGGCCCAACCTAATTTCTAACAGACTGCTTTCCAGTTTTCCGAGAAGGCTTTGCTAAAGAGGGAATCCTTACTGCAGAAGTTAGGATTTGAGGGTTTTTCATTCTGTTATTATGTTTGTTTCTGTATATTGTGAGTCTTATCTGTTCCACTATCTTTCTATTGTCTAAATAGTACCAAATCATTTTGACGATTACCAATGAATTCATAAATCCAGTTCCTATCCTTATCTGAGTATAGTTTAAGTTCTGATACCATGATACCTCTTAAAATGGTCTCATAATAAATGTTTGTAAAATGAATAAATGGGCCATTCCTTAAGATTAGCTCTGAGGATTCTGGTTCAGCTTGGGGCTTAATTGCATGATATCTAGCTGGATTTTTCCAGAGTGAATAGAGTCAGAAAAATCTGGGTTTGAATCCTGCTGTGTGAACACAGACAGGCAGCTTAATCTCTTTGAGCCCCATCGATAAAATGGGAGTGATAAAACCAACAGTACCTATCTCCGGGGATTTTGTAAGGCTCAAATAAGCTACTGGATATGAAGCATTTTTGCAAACTTTCAAGTGCTATATAAATGGCCAGTTGTTACTGTTGTACTTATTAAGGAAAATTGTTCGGCAGGGTCCGGTATGTTAGGAGGCCCAGGATGAGAGGCTGAATGGTGGCAATTTCTTGGGCAAAACAAAGATCCCCCAGAGACACAGTGCAAGCAGGAGTGGAGGTGAGCTGGGAAACTTCCCATGGTGACAAAATGAAAGTTATAAGAATATAAGGTTGGAAAAGTCACTCCCATACATTTACTAGGGATTCCTAATATAAAAATGAAATCACAGAATGTTCAGGTCTAATCATAAAACCATGACCTTTAATTGAAAAGCTAGCCTTTGCAAAAAAGGCCAGGCTATCCCTGGAGTACAAGAGCCTTCAAAGGTCTACAGGACGACTTGGGATTAAAGTGCCAAATCTTGACAGCCTCTTCAGGCGCCAGCCTCCTACAGGTCCTTTGGCACATGAAAGCCGGTGGTGGAAGGACCATGGCATTGAGAAGCTAATGGGAGCTCCATTTATTAACTCAAGAAGACAAAGAAGCTGTTTCCAGCAGCAGGTACGGTCTGGCAGGAAGGGGAAAGTCACTGCCACTCAAGTGGAATTTCATGGCATTGGGGGAAGAAGGGAGACAGGGGAAAAGGGGGAGAGGTCCTTTGAAAAAGAGCCAGGTTTCCCAAGCTGGACAAAGTATCCCCCCTTAGCAAGGTGGCCTGGTGTGATCCTCCTTTCAAGGCCCAGCTCAGGTACCACTTCCTTCATTAAGCCTTCCTAGATTCCCTTCCCCCTTCCCAGGGATCCATCTCTCTCTTCTCATAGTATTCTCAAAACCCAAGATCACAGAATGCCAGATTTGGAAGAAACCTTAGACAGAAGCCAGCAGAACTGCACTCCCATTGCCCATTCCCCTTCCCCTCACCTATGACCTTAGATATCAACTAATCTAGTTCCCCCAGTGGAAGAAGAACAAAATGAGGGAACTTGGGATGGAAGAGGGAGGGGACTTGGTAACAAACACAGTAAATATTAGAGCTGGGAGGCAAACCCAAGTCCCACATTCCCAATCCAGTTCTCTTTCAGCAATAACCTCTGACTTCTCATCCTATCAACATACTCTCCCCACACTTAGCCCATACTACTTTCAGTTATAATTATATATCTGTCTCTAACTTCATTCTCAGATGAATAAAGGTAAGAAGCATTTTTTTATTCTAATAGAGACCACAAATTGTAGTGGATAGAATGCTGGACAAAAGGACAGGAAGAACAGGGAGATGCTTCTTAAGGCACTAAAATTTTTGCCTCAGTTTCCTCACCTATAGAAAAGGGATAATAATAGCACCAAAATGACAAGTATAATATTAGGATCAAATGAGATCATGCTTGTAGAGTACTTTGCAAACCTTAAAAGGATTTCTAAATTAAATGTCAGTTATAATCCTATGTATACAGATATATGTATGTGTCTGTATATATATATGTATATATATGTGTGTATTTATGTATGTATTTACATGTATATATATATATGTATATGTATGTATTCATTTCATTCAAACTCAATATACCTGCTGGTTCTTTCTTCTCTACCTACAAACATTCTCAGATTTACCTGTTCTTTAAAAAAATCCCTTCCTTTAGTCCTAGCCTCCTCCCTTTAACCTGCTGTTCAATATTTCTCTTTCCTTTCACTGCCTAACTCTGAGAACAAATCATCTATACTAGCCATCTGTCAGGTATAGTACAAAAAGGATTCTTTTTCAGTTGTGGGGTGGAGTAGATGGCCTGTAGAGTCCTTCCCACTCCCTCTCCCTCCCAACAAGCATTGTAATCCAATGGAAAGAGTGCTGAATTTTGAGGTAGAAGATAGGGTTTGAATCTCGGCTCTGACAATTAATTACCTTTTCTGAGCCTCGACTGTGAAATGTTGGGACAAGATGACTAGAGCTCTAAATGGATAAGTTTATGGTCATTGGAACTTTGAAGAGTACTGCAAGTCCACAATCTGATACCACCGCCTCCATGAACCCTGTCTGGCTCTTGCCTTTGTCTCTTTAGCACCTGGTACCTAGCACTTAGCTGCTTAAGAGCAGTATTTGAAATGAATCAAAAGGCAATTCCCTTGTTGACCAAGACATTCAGACTGGCCCAGGCCCAGCCTTTGGCTCATTGTGGAGGAGAAAGTAACATTGTTTTTTAATCTTTCCACATAAAAGAATTGGGTACTAGTCTGAAAACATAAGTTTTGACTTCTGGTCAAAAGAAACTTTGATAAAGCATATCATGGCATGTCTCATCCCTAAAAAGCTTATTAGAACAAGCTATTCTTCAACTGATAAATGGTCAACGTATATGAACAGACAATTTTCAGAAGGGGAAATTAAAGCCATTTCTAGTCACATGAAAAAATGCTCTAAATCATTATTGATCAGAGAAATGTAAATTAAGACAACTCTTGAGGTACCACTACACACCTCTCAGACTGGCTAAGATGACAGGAAAAGATAATGATAAATGTTGGAGGGGATGTGGGAAAACTGGGACACTGATACATTGTTGATGGAATTGTGAAATAATCTAAAGAGCTGTGTGGAACTATGCCCAAAGGGCTATCAAAATGTGCATACCCTTTGATCCAGCAGTGTCTCTACTGGGCTTATATACCAAAGAGATCTTAAAAGATGGAAAGGGACCCACAGGCACAAAAATGTTTGTGGAAGCCTTTTTTGTAGTGGTAAGAAACTGGAAACTGAGTGGATGCCCATCAGTTGGGGAATGGCTAGATAAGTTATGGTATATGAATGTCATGGAATATTATTGTTCTGTAAGAGCCAGCTGGTTTCAAAAATGCCTGGAGAGACTCACATGAACTGATGAACAGAACCAAAAGAACACTATACACATCAACAACAAGATTATGTGATGAACAACTGGAAAGGACATGGCTCTTTTCAACATGGAGGTGATTCAGGCCAATTCCAAAAGACTTGTGAAGCAGAGAGCCATCTGCATCGAGAGAGAGAGACTGGGGTGACTTAGTATGGACCACAATATAGTATTTTTGTTGTTGTAGTTGTTGTTTGCTTGGTTGGTTTTTTTTTCCTGTATTTTATTTTTCCTTTTTGATCTGATTTGTCTTGTGTAGCATGATAAACATGGAAATAACTTTTAGAGGAATTGCACATGGTTAATTTTTTGGATTACTTGCTGTCTAGGGGAGGCAGGAGGTAGAGAGGGAGAGAGAAAATCTGGAACACAAGGTTTTGCAAGGGTGAATGTTGAAAACGATCTTTTCATGTATTTTGAAAAATAAAAAGCTATTATTAAAAAAGCTTATTAGAAACTTAACATGTTTCAATCACTCAAATCTAACAAGCATTTCTTAAGCACCGCTATATGCCAGGTGCCAGGGTCACCAAAAAAACCCCAATTCTTCCTTCAAGGAGCTTGAATTAAACTGATTATTAAGATACTTTGACCATATGAGGGCACTTCAAACAATATTTTAATCACAGCCAGGCAACCCTGTGTGAGAGACATGAAGCAGCATGTGCCAGACAAGGCAAATCATCACCACTACTTCTTCCTCCCTTCATCAATCTATGGACATAAGCCAGGACTCTAAACCCAAGAGTCCCAGGAATAATAGTAATGTCCTCAGATCACCAGTCCTGCATCTAGCCTAGCCTCCAAACGTATCTGGGAAAATAACACCTATGGAGAAGGGACTAACCATCTTCATCAGCCGCTTGCCAACAGTTACCTTCAAGGCAGGCCAGCCAGCCAATTTGAAACAGGAAGATCCTCTGGGGGAGAGAGAAGAGGTAACCTATGCCCATGTAAGTCAGACTACTATCACAATTTCCTATCAGACTGTCATGGAAATAGCCAAGTCAAGAAATTGGACCTAAAGAAAGGATTAAGTGCTTGTTAATGGTAGGGAGGAATGGTATCTGAACCTAAGAACTGGAAATAGCCAAATCTGCTTGCCATAGCCATCACTGAGGGGAGAAATGTGTCTTCACTAGACTGATGAAGTAGTCTATCACATACATACAGAGGTCAAGAACCCTTACTCTAAAGATGCTGAGGGCAATCAGCCCAATGGACTGAATATTAGGGCTCACTTTGTTTCAGGGGAAGGGGTTCTTTTGACTAAGTAAGAAGGTTGCAAACATCCTCAGTAGCATTGGCAATTTGGGAGATTGACCAAAAGGAAGACACTTACTCACTGGGGAGTTAATTTCCTGGCACTGGAAATACTTAAACAGAAATTGAATAACCATTACTTTGGGCCATTGTATATGCTTTGGGTCAAGAATCTATGAACTAAGCAGTAGATTTCACTTAAAAAAGTGGACCTTAAAGGTCACATAGTCAAACACCTCATTTGGTAAACCAATGTTCAAGAGGAAAAATCATTTTAATTCCAAACCCACAATTTGCTACTGCTTCTGATAACAGATATCCTTCCTTCCTACTGTTAACAAGCACTTAATCTCTTCATAAGATCCAATTTTGTAATTGAAACAACTCCAAACATTTCAGCTGACCCCTCTCTTCTGTACTCATCCTTCTCACAAGATTTTTTAAAGGATTATTATTTTTTCAAAATTGTGTTTTTAACAAATGTTCAATTTTTTCTATGGGACTCAGCAGGACTTCTGCAATTTAGTCCAGCTCTTAATATCTTAGACAAGTCTCTAAAGCTGTAGATTGTGCTGGTAGAGGGAATTTCATTTTCCACGATTTTCCTATACTTTAAGGAAATTGAAAATCTAGTTACTATCCTTATCTAGAGCATAACATTACAAATATGTCAATTGAGTCAAAAGTCAAGATTACTCCACTGTCAGGACTGGAGTATTTTAACCAAAGCTATATAAGTAATAAGTAGCAGCACCAAGATTTGAATCTAGCTCTAGTTCCAAATCTTATCTCCCACTTGCAGCCTGGCTAACAGTGGAAAAATCAATCAACTCCTTTGGTTCTCGATTTTCTTCTTCTATAAAAAGAGGGTGTTGAACCTGATGACTTTTGAGGTCCATTTTAGCTCTAAATATGTGTGTTTCTTTCTATTGTCTCTTCTTTACATTAGGTCACAGGACCTCTCTCATCACTCTGCCATTTTTTTTGAAAATGGGGCTTGTCAGTTTTTCCCCTGTGTAGCTCCTCCTCTGAACACTGCCGGTCCTTGGTAAACATTTATTGGAGTCCATTGGACCAGTATTTTTTCAATACCAGTAAAAAGCCTTTTGAAATCTGAACTTAATGTTTTAATTTCCTAAGGCCTCAGCAGATTTTATTACAGATGTGGTAATCATGATTACATATGCCTGGAGAGAGCCCAAGGAGACAAAATCACCCTTCGAACCAGAGTTATATTTGATTTTTTTTTTTGCCTCAAAGGAAGAGCAAAGCACAAATTACAACAACAAAAGTCTGCCATATGTAGAAACTTCAGAGCAAAAGACTCAAACAAGTTCTTTCTAGTATCAAAGGGATTTGCAGATTCCCCAGGAACATTTCCTTCCTTGATTCATTCAGCAACCTACTCTGAGTCAGGCACCGGATTAGGCACTCAGGATACCAAGAGAAAAGCCACAGAAACTTTGCCCCCAACAAATTTATATTCTACATTGTAATTATTTCCTTTTTGATTCCTGCTTTCATTTGTACAACTAACATTAATGGCCTAAGGTGTTTAGAACTCTGGGTTTGTTGACATCACATCCCAGCCCAAACAAGGTGGATCCCAGGACATCTTGCTCACTATTTGGTTGAAAGATAAGACAAAAATATGGGTAACTGACACACTCAAATTGCTTATTGCTTCAATTTTACTTAAATTGCTGAGCCCATCCAAGGTGGGGCAGAAAGAAAAAGGTTGTGAGGTGAAAATTTAAGGGAGAAAAAAACATTTGAGTTGAGTTTTCAAGAATGGGTAGGAATTCAGCAGGTGAATAAGGGAAGAGCGGACCTTTCAGACACAGGGGAAACCCTAAAGGCAGAATGGGAAGGGGGAGAAGAGGAGACCTGAATGCATGGAAGGAAGGGACTAATATCAGCTTCGGTCAGAAAGGCAAGACTGTGCCTGAATGTCAAGCCAAAAATATTTGACCTTATTCAGTTCAATTCTGAAGAATTTTGAGCAGATGGGGGGAGGTTTCCTCCCCACTAGCCATAAGTCAACTTCAGATAAACACTTTTGTCATCACTTTCCTAACCCTGATTACTCTGAGTTCCCCCATCCAATCCCAGAAATCGTTTTACTCTTCTTGCTACTGAAAGCTAAAATTTAACAAGGGACCTGCACTGGGTATTTATCTCCCTACCCCTTGAATAGAGCCCCAAAGTTGACAGAGTGGGCTTTTCGAAAAGGTTTTGTCGGGCCAGGTGCCAATGGCAAACACTCTTGTTCTGTCAAAGTAGCCAACGGGGCAGGCGTGATGTGGTCTTTAATAGGTATCGTACCTCTAACAGCTTACAGGAGGCATCTCTTGTGTGCACAATTACAATGAACTCTCTCTCACTGAGTCATACAACAGCCCCGGTGTAGATGGGCAGCTGCTATGGAAAGGATAGCAATACTCCCCTGTACCGCCGTGCTGAGAAGTTAAAAGGCCCAGCAACTTCCAGGGTAAGTTGTCCAGAACACAACACAGTAAATCATCTAGCCAATTCCCTAGAGGCAGGGACAAAAACTTACCCATCTGTTATTGGAGACCACAGGGTGACTGCTGGACTTGATGGAAGTAGGCGGGCCTGGAGCTCATCTCTACATTTGCTTTGTTTCTTGTTTAATTTTGCTTTCCCACACAGGCCCAAAGCCTAGCATGAGGTCCGAGTATACTAGGACACTTAATTACCTCCCCCCAACCTAGGTAAAGCATAATTGCCAAAGTTTGTGTAGGCTGAGAAGGGATGCTAGCTAGCCCCAGCATGGATGGAAGAGGAGGAAGGAGAAGACAAAGAACTTTCCTCCTTCGACCAATGAAGCTTCACTGTTTGCTTCTGAAGGATTAGGATTTGTCAACACACCTCACACCTGCCCAAAAAGATACATGCACGCAAGTCCCCCAAGCCAGTGTGTGTATACACACATACACACAAGCGCAGACATGCATATATATATGCATATTACCAATGCTATATTCTAATAGCATGGACAACCAAGATGGTTGAGCTCAGACCCAGAAGATCTGGGCTACAATCACAACCTTGCCCATGTATGCCTCTGGGTAAGTCACATCATTGCAGCTCGGTTTTCTCATTAGAAAAATGGGAAGATTGAGGGTTGCATTCCCAACTTCACAGGGTTGTTGAAGAGAAAGAACTCTACAAATCTTAGTGCAGGATAGAAATGCTCTCACTATGTTACCATAGGGAGATAATATGTACAGAAGATAGGAGACTGAACCCAGAATGCTCTATTTGGAGTAAAATAGCACTGGGTTCAAATTCTACTTCCCAAACTCACTAGCTGTGTGACCATGGAAAAATCCCTTAAACTCTCTGAGCCCCATGCCAAGAACGAGTTAGACACTATTTATCCTCGGCATCCACGGAAGGACTCACCACACCTACAGAATCACAGGTCCTTGAGAAATAAAATGGGGACATGAGATACAGCTATCAGAACCAACGATTCAGAGCTGGTAGGGACGTCAGAAGGCACCTCATCCAACCACCTCATCTGACCAAAAGAAACTGGATTAAGTCATTTGCCCAAAGATGCACAGGTAGTAAGCAGACATGTGATTCAAACTCAGGATTTCGGCCTCCAAATGCAGCTGTCTCTCATGTCAACCTTCTACTGTTACAGGGTGGGAGTAGGGGGCACCAATAAATGCTTTGGAAACCATCCGAGGCTCTATACAGAGGGAAGGTGTTATCAAGAACTGACTATGAGCAATTTCATTTGGATTCTTAGAAAACTAAACTGTCAACTTTTTCCTTGTCTGACATTTCATTCCCCCTGCTCCCCCATTTTAAAGTGAAAAAAAAGACTTAAACACTGCCTTACATGTGTATAAAACTTATTTCCCAGCCTGGGTTACATCAGGGCTTTGCAAAAATTAATTGGTACTGCAGTGAAATGACAGTAGCTGTTAAAAACCAGGCCCGCTCGGAGCAGATTGGATTCATTAATGAAAGGAGACCCCCTGTCTAAATATCAGGGCAACTTTCTGGTAGCGGGAAGCCATACTTCCTCTGCAGAGTTGGGCTGGAAAATTAATGTCCTGTTTGTGCTGCTGAAGAAACATGGAATGGGCGGGATGAGTTTTCATCATCTCATTGGCAAGTGAGTCTTTCTGTTCCCATTCCACATTTACAGCAAGTACATTTAACACCCTCAAGCTGCTGCTGAGCCTTTTCAAGGCTTTGCTATCCATCTGGGGGGCACTTTCAATGGTCCAAACGTGGGATTGATTAGTACTTTCTGGAAAGCATATGCATGAGTAGATAAATCACATAATCTGGGAGAGTTAAATATATACTTGAATGGATAGAGGGCTGGGTTGGAGCCAGGGAGATTTGGATTCAAATCCCACCTGATATTTGCTCATAGGATTACAGGACTAAAGCTGAACGAGATTTTCAACATCCCCTAGTCTATCCTCTCATTTTTATAGATTAATTTTTAAAAAATAAATTACAATCCAGAGTATAGAAGGGACTCTGAGAGTCACATAAGAATTAAGTGGCAGAGCTAGAATTGAAACCCAGTTCTCTTAAGTCCAGCTCCAGACCTCCTCCCACTAATACTTTCCCATCCCTATGCCTCAGTTTTCCTATCTGCAAATGGGAGCGTAATATATATATGTATGTGTGTGTATGTGTATATATATATATATATATTATATATATAGTAATAACTATATGAAAGAAGCACTATGGTCTAACAGTTAATGAGTTAGATGTGGCGTCTCACTTCTGACATATCCTGGCTGTATGACCCTAAGGGGGATTCACCCTTTCTGTGCACCCAGGAAACTCTTTAAGATTATATGTTGCAAAGAAAATAGAGGGCGTTTCATACCCTAAAAAGCAAAAGTCACATCTAACAATTAGTTAAAGAGCTAGGCTTGGAGTCTCACTTCTGCCTTATCCTGGCTGTGTGACCATAAGGATCACTCACTCTCTCTGTGCACCCAGGAAACTCTTGAAGATTATGTGTTGCAAAGAAAGTAGAGGGAGTTTCGTACCCTAAAAAGCAAAGGTCAGGTCAAAAATACAATAACTGCCTTGCATGTGTCACGGGACTGTTTAAATACTCAAATAACAGAATGCAGGTAAAAAGGGATCTGCAGATTTGAATGTGAATTCTTATTAGTCACATTTTTCCCTGGGTGAGGGGAATCTGGAGGCTGAGTACCCTGCAGAGTGGCAGGGACTCAACCTCATCCTGCTTCCTGCCAGCATATTGGTAACTAAGGGAACTGAAGTCTATCAGTGGCTAGGAAGCCAGCAGGTAATTTTCAGTCTCCTGGACCAAGCTGTTTCCATAGCAACAGCTCACCTTTCCATTGCACTCAAAAGCTTATGAAGGGCTTTCTTCCCAAGACCCCAGCGAGGGAGGGCGTGAAAGAGTGGTTTATCCCCATTTTAGAAAAGAGAAATAGAGGCCATCTTGTCAATCCCTTCACCATTTTAGAGACGGGGAAACTGAGGCTCCACGAGGCTGTTACTTGCCTAAGGTCACAAAGATAACAAAGCATTCACTTTAGCTTTCAACATTGGTTCCCCAGTGAGGCCGAAGGGCAAAAAAGATATTTGAAGGTTCTGGGGTAAACCCTGAAGAAATGTTTCCAGATGTTCTTACTGGGGTGTCTAACCCTTAAGGGGCTTTTTCCCTGGCTGTCAAAACACACAGCTCAAGGTAGGCTGAATTCAAAGTAGCTGACATTGCTTGGACAGGGGAAAAGATACCTTTTGCATAACAATTTGAAATACCTTTGGGGGACACACAGTCAACTTAGTGGGGAATTTTGAGACATCCCCATTTAAAATACAGGTCTTTGCCTGAGCATCATGGGAACTTTCTTTTTAGCTAAGCGACCTCTCTTAGGGTGTTTGACCTCTAGATGAAAACAACTGTTGACAGACAGCTCTCTCGGGGGCTTTACAAATGTCCATAGTTCATCTGCCTCTCTTTTGAATCTTGTGCCTTTTAGGTCTTGCTTGAGAACCAGGGATGATCGTCCATATATTTTTAAGGGCACAGAAAGACTCCCCACCTGTCTTCAAACCCTCCGTTCCTTCCAGAGAAATTGTACATATAATCTGGGAGAGAATAACAGATCAATAGTGCTCACAGCATTTTGACCTTCTTCTAGAAGAAACTTTGATCTAGAGAAGTGATCCCTCTAGAGAGATTTTAGAGATCAATCCTCTTTAAGAAAGAGGAAAATGATTTGCCTAAGATCATATTGGTAGTCAGTGACAGAGAGATGATTCCTAAATGGGTCTTGTGACTCAGAATCCAGTGCTCTTTCCACGAGACTGTCCCTAAATATCCAATTGCAGTAGAATGATTGATTCTATTAGGGAAAAGATCGTTTGGCTTTTCACCTGACAGAGTGCAAGCTCCTGGGAGAATTCACTTCTTAGTTCATCCATCCATATATAAAATCACTATACATTCAAAAGCCTACCATCAAACACCTATTTATTTTCAAGACACAGTGCTAAGTGCTGTGGGCAGTGAGAGATATAATGCTGGAAGATACAGTCACTTCCTAGAAGGAAGAGATCCTATAAGATTTGATTGGGACTCAGGAGAGAAAAAAGAGCTTGGCGTCTGATACCATTAGAGGAAGATTATAAGGGGTTCTGGGCAGCTTGAGGGCAGCCTAAGGATAGATAGTACTCATGAGGTAACAGGGTAGGAATGGCAGGATGGACATAACTGTATCATTTATGGTTAGGTCTTTTGAATAGGCCCTTAGTCAAAAAATGGACATTCGGGAAAAGGATTGAATGAACTAACAAGAAATTCTGCTATGGTTTTCTCTACCATGATGGCCATGGAGCAAAAGCATGAGTTTGGAAATTCAATTCAATAAATATTTATTAAGATAACTACTGTATTTCAGGCACTGTGCTAAGCATTAGGAACACAAAGAAGAAAAAGATACAAACCCTGCTTTCAAAATGCTTGCAATCTATAAGACGAGGCACAAAAGGAAGGTAAAGGGTGGGGGAGTAGAACAGAGCTGTTGATGGAAAATGGAGGCTTAGAAGGTTGAGAGTGCTCTACAAAGGAAGGTTTTCAGATGAATATTCTGCCCTCCAGGCCTCCAATCATAAAGGAGAGGCAATTTAGGCAACTGAGATTTCTGATTAATTTTCCATGAAAAATATATTCAACAGTGAAAATGTCAACATCCTCCCTCACCCCTTTCACCTCACATTCCCTCAATGTTTTAAAAATAATAGTAAACACATAATAAATAAAAAATGATAAAATATTTTTAAGTGCTTGCACATCCATTATCACATTTTCTCCATATAATTACCCTGGGAGAATGGTGGAAGAAGAATTATTAGTCCCATTTCATAGATGAAAAAATTGAGTCAAATGGCTTATTCACTGCCAGTAAGAGAGCCAGGACTAGGACTTAGCTCCTCTCACTCCCAAACTAGCTCATTTTTCAAATTACTAACTACCAGATAAAGCACTAGGGAAAGGGTAATGAACAGACTGGAGCTTTTTTGAATCTCGGTTCTGACACTCAATAGCTGTAACCTTGAGCCTCGGGATACTACCACCTTCCTGGGAGGGTTGTTTTGGGAAACCTTGAAGGACTCCAGAGATGGAATTTCTGGTTGTTATTATAAACACAAATGACAGTTTCCCTGATAATTCCCAGTTCACAGAAGTAGTAAGATTTTTAGAGAAATGTAACAAAACAAGTCAACATGTTCCACTGGCTCCATGTGTCATGTCAAGAGAAACTGCCAAGAGAACTAGTGGGATGGGTGGATCCCCTATAGCATATGATCATATGATCATAGATCTACTTATTTCTTTGCTTCTTTATTTTTGCTGAGGCAATTGGGATTAAGTGACTTGCTCAGAATCACACAGCTAGGAAGTGTTAAGTGTCTGAGGCAGGATTTCAACTCAGCTCTTCCTGACTTCAGAGCTGGTACTCTTATCTGCTGTGCCATCTACTGCCCCAGGATCATAGATTTAGAGCTGAAAGAAATATAGTAAGTAGTTGATTAGTGGAATAGGTTAGGTTCACAAGACACAAGAGTCAATGACCATAGTAATCTAGCATTTGATAAACACAAAGATTCCAGCTTCTGGGATAAGAACTCACTGAGTTCTACTTTTCACTGAGGAAATTGGAAAATGGTATTGGCAGAAATTAGGCATTGACCAACACCTAACACCCTATCCCAAGGTAAGGTTAAAATGGGTTCATGATTTAGACATAAAGGGTGAAACTATAAGGAAATTAGGAGAACAAGGGATAGTCTGCCTCTCAGATCTGTGGAGAAGGAAGAAATTTGTGGTCAAAGAAGAGCTAGAGAACATTATGAAATGCAGAATGGATAATTTTGATCATATTAAATTAAAAAGGTTTTATACAAACAAAATGCAGCCAAGATTAGAAGGGAAGCAGAAAACTGAGAAAAAAATTTTACATCCAAGGGTTCTGATAAAGGCCTCATTTCTAAAATACATAGATAATTGATTTAAATGTATAAGAATACAAGTCATTGTCCAATTGATAAAGGGTCAAAGGATGTGAACAGACAATTTTCAGATGCAAAAAATTAAAACCATTTCTAGTCATATGAAAAAATGTTCTAAATCATTATTGATTAGAGAAATGTAAACTGAAACAGCTCTGAGGTATTACTTCACACCTCTCAGATTGACTAATATGACAGGAAAAGATGATAAATGTTGGAGGGGAGGTGGGAAAACAGGGACACAAATGAATTGTTGGTGGAATTGTAAACTGATTCAACGATTCTGGAGATCAATTTTGAACTATTCTCAAAGGGCTACCAAGCTGTGTAAACCCTTTCATTCAGAGGTCTCACTACTGGGCCTATATCCCAAAGAGATCATAAAGGAAGGAAAGGGACCCACATGTGCAAAAATGTTTGTAGCAGCCCTTTTTGGAGTGGCAAGAAACTGGAAACTTGAGCGGATGCCTATCAGTTGGAGAGTGGCTGAATAAATTATGGTATATAAATGTTATGGAAAATTATTGTTCTGTAAGAAACGATCAGCAGGCTTACATGAAGTGATGTTGAGTGAGGTGAACAGAACCAGGACAACAATGTACACAGCAACAAGATTATGTGATGATCAATTCTGACAGACTTGGCTCTTTTCACAAAAGCAATTCTAATAGACTTGGGATGGAGAGAGCCATCTGTACCCAAAGAGAGGACTATGGGGACTGAGTGTGGATCAAAACATAGTATTTTCACCTTTCTGTTGTTTGCTGGAGTTTTTTCTTTCTCATTTTTTCCCTTTTTGATCTGATTTTTCTTGTGCAGCCCGATAATTGTGGGAATATGTATAGAAGAATAGGACATGTTTAACATATATTAGATTATTTGCTGTCTAGGGGAGAGGGTGAGAAGAATGGAGGGAAAAAATTTAGATCAGAAAGTTTTGCAAGGTTGAATGTTGAAAACTGTCTATGCATATGTTTTGAAAATAAAAAGATATTGTTAGGTTTTTTGGAAAAGATTTCGAGCTGTAAGGGCTAAGTCTGAGGTAATATAAAATATTCCCCCACTCATGGGTCCCCACTTCTACAAACAAGGTGGAGGAGGGGTAGCAGGGGAAAAAGTGGGGAGGAGAAAGGGGGGAAGGGAGAAGAGAGGAGAGAAAAATGTCTTTTCACACTTGCTCATTAGCATTTTACATCATTCCATTAGCTACTTATATTTCATTGCTTTTAAGCAATCTAATGCCCATCTAGCCTGGCTTTTTGATTTATTCTTGTTAGCTTCTAATTTAGACGCTGACCACCTTCCCCTGCCTTAGTACCTGGCTAACATTGCAATGTTCTCCCTTCACCTGACAGAATATGGCAGCTCACCTCATAACATTAGCCTATTTATCCTGAGAGTTGGTAATGGAGCCTTACTTCCAAATAACATTTCCCTTAAGAGACTGACAAATCACCTGACCATGATAGCTCATATGCGGAATCTTGAGGACATATCCATTCAATAAACTGATATTAAGGACCTGTAATGTATAAGCATTAAGCCAGGGCCATGGAAAGTAGAGTCCCAGACATCAAAGAGTTTATAATTAGTAAAAATATGTCCACAAATACATAAACTGTAATGCAAATTAGGAAGTGATAGATGTGTAAGAGAGACTCAAATTATTTTAAGTCCCAAGGAGAAAAAATTGGTTGTGATAAAACTAATACTAATTTAAAAGTAATTCAACACAGATGAAACAAAAATTATTAGTATATTATGATTGAGGAAACTCAAATTTAACAATTGTGATCATTCATTCCTTTGAAAACATATATTAAACACCTACTCTGCCAGGCAACGTGCTAGTTCACGGAGATAGAGAGACAAAATCTACACCATGTTCTCAGACCAATACAAGCTTGAAATGCTCTGCCACAGGTTGGGATCAGCCACAGTCAGACACACTAACTTGACGCTAACGTAGCAATGCCATTTTGGTCTTGTTCGAGAGAATGAAAGAAAGACTGTATCTAACTTGATATTACCAGTATACCAATTGGGTGGGTGGATAAACACTTCAGAAATATTTTTTCCTCTCCCTTCCCCACACCACTTGTAGTTACTGTTATTTAATCGAATAAAGATTCATCTAATTCAATCTCCTCATCTTAGAGACAAGGAAAAAGACTCTGCGAAAGCATCTCACCCATGGTCTTTGCCATAGCTGATACACAAAATTTGTTCCTGAAATTAATTGTGAATTGTGAATCTTGAATTGACTTTACTGAAAGTCTAGCATATTTTTTACAATTCCGACTGGGAGAAAAAGAACCTAAAAGTGGTGTACCAGCCTATTGGCCCTTCAATGATGCTTGAAACTTAAAATGGAGCACTATGCCAAATAGTTTGAGTATTATGTGTTTTCAAAAAGGATGCTCTTTGCTCAACAAGTAAAACTCCCAGTATTTGTTGTCTCATTACCCAGCGATGTGCTGTGAACCCCTTTCATGAGTTAATGGTGAATTTCTGAAGGAAGGAATGGCCCCTCCTAAGAAAAGTGAAGGAGGTGAGAGAGGGGCAAGAGAGGCTTCTCAGGGGATCAAGAGTGGGAGAAGAGTGGAGGAAGTATTTTGTGACAAATAACTCACACTCATTTTCTGAATGTTAGATGCTGGGTCATTCCTATAACATTAAAAAGTACCTTGCTTTATCAGAAAAGGGCAATATAGGCTATAGACAAGCATACATTTAACCTATATTGGATTACTTGCTGTCTAGGGGAGAAAAGAGAGGGAAAGGGAGGAAGAAAAATTTGGAACACAAGGTCCTGCAAGGGTGAGTATGTGGCAGCCAGCTTTTCTCCAGTAATCTATCACTGTTCACCGTGTAATTTGTAACTAACTGATAACTCAATGAGCCATTTGACTCATAAGAAGTGATAGCATATTATCCTATACAACAATCCAAGAAAATCACTTAACCTCTGTCTGCCTCAGTTTCTTCAAAAGTAAAATGGTAATTATTATAATAATTATAATAATAATAATAGTATCTCACTCCCAGAGTTTTCATAAGGATAAAATTAGATCAGATCATGCTTGTGATTGTTATTATAATGTAGAAATCATAATGAGATGATTCAGGTCAATTCCAATAGACTTGTGATAGAGAGAACCATCCGCATCCAGAGAGAGAACTGGGACTGAATGTAGATCACAAGATAGTATTTTCACCTTTTTTGTTGTCCTTTGCTTTTTTCTCATTTTTTCCTTTTTGATCTGATTTTTCTTGTGCAGCATGATACATGTGGAAATATGTATAGAAGAATTGCACATGTTTAACCTATATTGGATTACTTACTGTCTAGGGGAGGAGGGAGAGGGGGAGGGAGGGAGAAAAAATTGCAACAGGAGGTTTTACAAAGGTCAATGTTGAAAACTACCTTTGCATGTATTTTAAAAATAAAAAAGTACTAATTTTTTTAAAAAAATTAAAAATAAAAGAAATGATAAACATCTTTTTAAAAGCCTATGTGAAATGCAATCCTGTACCCAAATGCTTATTTTATAGTGTGTGAAAAAACTTTAAGAAATCCAACATCCAGCATCAGTATTAAGAAGCTGAAAGTCAAGATTTTTTAATTGCTCATAGTTTAAGACAATATACAGGCAGGCAGGGATGAAATAAATATGACTCTTGAGATCTCCATGTGGAATATCTACTTATGTTTTCTTTTTTTCTTTTTTTCCTTCCTTCCTTCCTTCCTTTCATCATACAGCGTCTGAGTCATATAGTTTTTTTCTATATCCACCATCCATGTCATTTCTTATACCACACTAAAATCCCATGACGTTCATGTACTACAATTTATTTGATTATTCCCCAATTCATGGGCATCCACTTTGTTTACAATTCTTGACTATCACAAAAAAAATTCCAGTTTAAATATTTTGGAGTATATGAAGGCTTGTTTTTTTCCTTATCAAATGGCTTCCTTCAAGTATTACCCCTGTAATGGAGTCTTTCATTAAAAGGATATGGATATTTAGTTAGACATTACATGGTGATTACATGATTTGCCTAATTCCAAATTGCTTTTTAAAATAGTTGTACTATGTCACAGTTCTGTCAACAATGTCTTAGGTGTGCCTAACATTCCACTAAGCCATTTAGGTGGCACCATGGATAGAGTACCAGGTACAGAGTCAGGAAGATGAGTCTTCCTGAGTTCAAATAGGGATTCAACCTTTATCTGATATATCGTTTGTGTAGACAAGATTTTTCTTGCACAACAATGACAAGTTTGGAAATATGTATACATATATTCGATTTGCCAATATTTTAACATAATTAACATGTAGTGGATATCCTGCCATCTAGGGGAGGGGTAGGGAGTTGGGGGAAAAATTTGTAACGGAAAGCTATGTAAGGGTTATTGTTGAAGAATTACCCACACATATGTTATGCAAATAAAATTAAAAAAAATAAAATAAAAAAATAAAAAAATAGGGCTTCAAGTACTTACTAGCTGGGTGACCCTAGGCAAGTCCCTTACCCCTATTTGCCTCAGTTTTCTCATCTGTAAAATGAGGGGATGGCAAAGCACTCCAATATCTTTGCCAGAAGAACCCCAAATGGGGTCACAAAGAGTAGGACATGGCTGGAAATAACTGAACAACAACCCCACGAACACTAACTATTGCTGTTTTTGTCCTTTTTAACCAATTTTCAGGTAAATTGAAAAGGTTGTTTTGACTAACATTTCCCTTACTAGAAATGATTTGGAACATTTCTATGTGGTTGTGAATGCTCTTCTATGTTTGTTCATATCCTTGAACCATTGGTGTATTAGTGAATGGTTATTAGAATTAATTAACTAATTAGTTATTAATATCAAATTCTTATCAGAGAAATAAGATGATGGGTTAAGCCTAAATACTGCTATACTCCTTTCCAATTTTCCCAGTAGTTTTGATCACATAGGGAGCTTTCCGTAACTTATGTTATGTACTTTATCAAACAATGGGTTATTGAGTTCGAGTGTTTCTCAATCTCCCTTACTAAATCTGATTCACTGAGCCATCTAATTTTTTTTTTTTACCAAAAACTACCAGATAGTTTTGATGACTGCTATTTATAATATATTTTGAGATCTAGAAGTACTAATTCCCTCTTTGCTCCTACTTCTTTTCATCATTTCCTTTGATATTGTAAAACTTCGGTTTGTTTGTTTTTAGTGAATTTTGCTTTTATTTTACCAAGGTCCGTAAAATATTCCCTTGGTAGTTTGATTGGTATAGCATGAAACATGTAAATTAATTTTGGTAATATTGTCATTTTTCATATATTGTCACAGCTCAGGCCTGGGCACTGAATATTCCTCTAGCTATTTAAGCTGTTCTTTATATCTTTAAGGAATATTTTGTGATTGAATCTATACAAGTACTTTGTGAGTTGTGGGAGGTTAATCCCCAGATATTTCATGCATTTTGTGATTATTTGGAATAGGATTTCACTTTTTATTATTGCTTCTTGTGTCTTACTATTATTACATAGACATACTGTTGATCTTTGAGGATTTTTTTTCTAACCTGCTACTTTGCTGAAGCTATTGTCTCAATTAATGTCTTTGTTGATTCCCTAGGATTTTCCAAGTAAACCACACTATTGTCAGCAAATAGGAAGGGTTTTGTGTCTTCTTTACCTAGCTTTATGCCTTTTATTCTTTTCTCTTTTTGTTTTTGCCAACATTTCCAGAACTAGACTGAATAACAATGGGGAGAGTGGGAATCTTTACTTCATTCCTGTATTTATTGGAAAAGACCCTAGGGTATACCTTAGAGAAATGCATTTTATGATATCAAAAAATTGCACTTTTGCCTGTACTTTGTAGGATATTTAGCATAAATGATCACTGTGCTTTGTCAAAGGCTGTTTTCTGCAGCTCTTGAGATGATCACATCATTTTGGATATTTTGGTTTTTAATATGATTAATTATGTTGACTGTTTTCTTAATGTTGAGCCATCCTTGCACCCCTGATCTAAATCTCCCCTGATCATGATGAATGATTTCTTGGGTAAATTGCTAGAGTCTGTCTGATAGGATTTTGTTTAAAATTTCGGAGTCGATGTTCAGGGTACTTCAAAGCCCTGGAGAGAGGGAGGAAGGGTAAAGTGTGGGAGTGGGTTTTGTTGTAACCCTGTTGTGTCCTTGGGTCTGTTTGTGTAGCCTCATTGGAGGTAGCTTGGGAGGTGGAGGAGGGGTGCTGAATGAACTCAGGGTCAGTAAGAATTAGTTCATGGGTTTTGTGATATTTTTTTAACCTTTTTTTTTCTTTTCTGGGTGTCCTAGAGCATGGAGACAGCTTTATCTTCGGCACATAATTTCTCTTTTAGAGAGGTTTGCAAGGTCATGGGGATCAGAAAAAATTGTCTAGTCCTCCTATTGCTCAGGTGAGCCCAAGGCCGGTTGAGTTCAAGCGAATGCCATTTCTGCCTAGCATCTCATACGCAGGCAGGCTTGCCTCTGTGACAAGGAACAACTCTTTATAATTGCTCCTGTGACTTTCACCTTATCCCACCGATAGTAGCCATTCATGATTAACCTGATAAGAAAAGGCCTGCTCCCTTCCAGCTCTCTAAGATTAAAGTCCTCCTCAGAGCTGCCATTTTAGTGTGATTCTAAGTGTGACTCAGTGACCCTAAGCTCTGCAAAGTGTTGCTCATATGTAGATACATGGCAGAGCCTCACCCATGATTTTCATGACCACTGAGACCCATCCTAGCTAAACCTGAAGAGCTTCATTATCTGGGGTTCTCCATCAGATAGTAAATTATTTGGCCAGAGTGACGGCCAAATCTCAAGATATCTGGAGGTTTAGCCCCTCTCACTATATCTCAGGTACTTCTTATGCCTAACAACATCCATTTTTAAAGGGTAACAACTTTGAGACACATACATACACACATACACACACACATATATATATATATATATATATATATATATATATACACACACACACTGAGTCATGATGAGGAATAATCATATAGTCATTTTGATACTAGATAATAATCCTGGCTCTATCACTATCTATGTCTCAGTTTAACTTGAGTCTCAGTTTAAAAAAAAACACAGAATAAATATCTCCTTCCTCCTCCCCAGCCCAACTTCCAGCAGAATAAAAATGGAATTGTACAAATAAGTGTTGTACAAATATAAATATAAAGTATCCTCACTTTAAAAATCAGCACACAAGAATAATTTATTTTTTTAAAAAAAGTATTCTCAGAAAAAGTAGAAATAGGAGAGCAACGACTACCTAAAGGAGACATCCATCAAAAGAGGAAATATTCCAAGTCAGCTGAGAAAAACTGGGAAATTTGCTTAAACTGGTGGGTGGTTAGCTTCCCAAATTCATCATTTATTTCCAAGGCAGTGCTTATATAAGACAGCCAATGAAATGAGGTAAATGAGTTTTTCTCCCTAGAGCCAGACTTGTGAGTAGAATCTGTCGTCAAAGCAAAATTAATTGTTAATTAATAAAGAGTAACTTGTCAGGGCAACGATAAGGAACTTTATCCGGGTCCAAAAAGTATCACTGGCTAGTAGACCAAAGGGAGAAAAAGGAAGCCTGCAGTAAAAAGGGCAGGGAGAAATATTTATCAATGACTAGGATGCAGCCACCATGTCCTTCCTAGGACTTGGAAATGGGAAGTAAGCTCAGCTAGTATCATTCATATAGGCTGGATGAAACGCCAACTCTTATCAACACTTACTCAATTCACTAGGCATTTATTAGGCAAGACTCAGTGCTAGGTCCTGGTGACACAAAGATAAAAGGGAATATAGTGCCCATCCTCAAGGACCTCACAATCTACTAACTCTAAATCAGGTGCCCTATGTGTGTGCTTTAAAAGAGTGTGATCCTCTGTCTTGGATCAGCACTAGTCCATGAATATCACTCACACACACCACCACCACTACACTTTACCACAATGATGGAGTAAAGGCCATAATAATGGCTGCAAATAGGCCATCCTGAGCTCCCTCTTTATGCCTCCCAACCTCGGTCTTTACCCTTCTCCACCATCTATATCTGGCCATTGGACCCAGACAGCTTTGGAGGAGAAAATAACCTTGTCCAGCCTCCCTCACTTAAATTCAAATCATTTGCGTGTCATGACATCAGGGACGTTCCCTAATGTCATAGTTCTCTTCGAGAAGGAAGGACAAACAACTATCACAAATGCTCCATTTCTCAGTATGTATTTATACAAGTAACATCAACCTCTTTCCCATTCTCTGGTTCCTTAAAATAATAATAATAGTTAGCATTGATATATCTATTATTACTCATATATTCTATTGAATACCTGAGCTTCACTTTTAAGACCACCAAAGTGATTTTTAGTGGGGCACAGTCTACCTGGATGAAGGGAAAATAGGGTAGAGGCAGCTAGCTGGCACTTATTGGTGTGAATCTGGAAATCCGTACCTTACAGGGTTGTTATAAAGATGAAGTGTGATAATACATGGAAAATAACTGGCAAACTCACATGTTGGGATGTTGTTAGGCTTAAGAAGTGACTGAGGTGCAGTGACAGGGGCTCAACCTCCAGATGCCTTTATTTTCCCCAACCACTACATTAAGGGTAGGGGGGTATTATGGCCAAATAATTTTCTAAGGGAGAACCTCTGATGATGAAGCTCTTCGTGTTTAGCTAGGCTAGAACACAACGGTCATCAAAGACATGGGTGGGACTTGCCAGGCTGTATTAACGCCAATTATTATTGTTAATATTAAGCGATTTAAAGTTTGAAAATCACTTTACATGTGATTCCATTTGATCTTCACAACAACCTTGTGAAGTAGGTGCTATTTTATTCCCAGTTTACAGATGAGGAAATTTAGAATAAGGACAAATTACTTGCCCAGGGCTATTTAGTTAATAAGTGTCTAAGACAGAATTTGAATTCAGATCTTCTAGACTTCAAATCCAACACAGTATCCATTGTGCCACCCTGCTGTCCCAAAGGCTTGGCACCAGAACCAATCACTCACATCAGTTGTTCATAGTCATTACAACATAGTGGGAGCATTGTATATACTAATATATTGTTGGCGGAGTTGTGAACAGATCCAACCATTCTGGAGAGCAATTTGGATCTATGCCTAATGAGTTATAAAACTGCACATACCCTTCGACCTAGCAGTGTTTCTACTGGGCCTATATCCCAAAGAGATCTTAAAGAAGGGAAAGGGACCCCCCATGTGCAAAAATGTTTCCGACAGCCCTTTTTGTGATGGCAAGGAACTGGAAATGAAATGGATGCCCATCAGTTGGAGAATGGCTGAATAAGTTATGGTGTTTGAATGCTATAGAATATAATTGTTCTATAAGAAATGATCAGCATGATGATTTCAGAAAGGCTTGTAGAGACCTTCATGAATTGATGCTAAGTGAAATGAGTAGAACCAAGAGAACGTCGTACACAGCTACAAGATTATACAATGATCAACTCTGATGGACGTGACTCTTTCCAACAATGAGATGATTCAGGCTAGTTCCAATGATCTTGTGATGAAGAGAGCCATCTACACCCAGAGGGAGGACTGTGGGAAATGAGTGTGGATCACAACATAGCATTTTCACTCTTTTTGTTGTTGTTTTCTTGCATTTTGTTTTCTTTCTCATTTTTTCCTTTTTGATTTGATTTTTCTTGTGCAGCATGATAATTGTATAAATATGTATGTTATATTGGATTTAACATGTATTTCTGCCATGTTTAACATATATTGGATTACTTGCCCTCTAGGGGAGGGGTGGGAAAAGGAAGGGAAAATTGGAACACAAGGTTTTTCAAGGGTTAATGTTTTTTTTTAATTTTATTTTATTCGCAAAACATATGTATGGGTAATTCCTCAACATTAACCCCTACATAGCTTTCTGCTACAAACTCTTCCCCCCAACTCCCCATCCCTCCTTTAGATGGCAGGACATCCACTACATGTTAATTATGTCAAAATACTTGACAAGTCGAATATATGTATACATATTTCCAAACTTATCATTGTTGTGCAAGAAAAATCGTATCTACACGAAAGACATATCAGATAAAGGAAACACAATGTAAGCAAACATCAATCAAGAGTATGAGAATGTTATGTTGTGGTCCACATTTCACATCCCTCTCTCTGGATGTATATGGCTTTCTTCAATATACAATTGGAAGTGGTTTGAAACATTTCATTGTTGAAGAGAGCCATGTCCATCAGCATTGATCGTCATATAGTATTTTTGTTGCCGTATATAATGATCTCCTGGTTCTGCTCATTTCACTCAGCATCAGTTCATGCAAGTCTCTCCAGGACTCTCTGATATCGTCCTGCTGGTCGTTTCTTACAGAACAATAATATTCCATAATATTCATATACCATAATTTATTCAGCCATTCTCCAATCGAAGGGCATCTATTCAGTTTCCAATTCAAGGGTTAATGGTAAAAAATTATCCATGCATATGCTTTAAAAATAAAAAGCTTTACATTTGATAAAATCCAATATCCATTCCTATTAAAAAAACACTAGAGAGTATAGGAATAAATGGGCTTTTCCTTAAAATGATCAGTAGCATCTATTTAAAACCATCAACAAGCATCATATGTAATGGGGATAAACTGCAACCATTTCCAATAAGATCAGGGGTGAAACAAGGTTGCCCACTATCACCATTACTATTTAATATTGTATTAGAAATGCTAGCTTTGGCAATAAGAGAAGAAAAAGAGATTAAAGGAATTAGAGTAGGTCACAAGGAAACCAAATTATCACTTTTTGCAGATGATATGATAGTCTACTTAGAGAATTCTAGAGAATCAACCAAAAAACTACTAGCAATAATCCACAACTTTAGCAAAATTGCAAGATACAAAATAAATCCACATAAAACATCATCATTTTTATACATCACTAACAAAATCCAACAGCAAGAGATACAAAAAGAAATTCCATTCAAAATAACTGTCGATAGTATAAAATATTTGGGAATCTATCTGCCAAGGGAAAGTCAAGAACTATATGAGCAAAACTACAAAACACTTTCCATACAAATAAAGAGAGATCTAAACAATTGGAAAAATATCAAGTGCTCTTGGATAGGTGGAGCAAATATAATAAAGATGACAATACTACCTAAGTTAATCTACTTATTTAATGCTGTACCAAACTCCTAAGAAACTATTTTAGTGACCTAGAAAAAAATTACAACAAAATTCATCTGGAAGAACAAAAGGTCAAGAATTTCAAGTGAATTAATGAAAAAAAAAAGCAAATGAAGGTGGCCTAGCTGTGCCAGATCTAAAACTATATTATAAAGCAGCGATCATGGCTAAGAAATAGAGTAGTAGATCAATGGAATAGGTTAGGTTCACAGGACAAAATAGTCGATGACTACAGCAATCTAGTGTTTGACAAACCCAGAGACCCCAGCTTTTGGGATAAGAACAAAAACTGCTGGGAAAATTGGAAACTAGTATGGAAGAAACTAGGCACTGACACACACCTAATACCGAATAACAAGATAAGTTCAAAATGGATTCATGATCTAGACATAAAGAAAGATATTATAAACAAATTAGAAGAATGTAGGCTAGTTTACCTCTTAGATCTGTGAAAGAGGAAGGAATTTGTGACCAAAGAAGAACTAGAGATCATTATTAATCACAAAATAGATAATTTTGACTATATTAAGTTAAAAAGGTTTTGTACAAACAAAACTAATTCAGACAAGATTAGAAGGGAAGCAATAAACTGGGAAAACATTTTTAGCTTCAAAGGTTCTGATAAAGGCTTCATTTCTAAAATATATAGAGAATTAATTCAAATTTATAAGAATTCAAGCCATTCTCCAATTGATACATGATCAAAAGATATGAACAGACAATTTTCAGATGAAGAAATTGAAACTACCTCTAGTCATATGAAAAGGTGCTCCAAATCATGACTGATCAGAGAAATGCAAATTAAGACAACTCTGAGATACCACTACACACCTGTCAGATTGGCTAAAATGACAGGAAAAGATAATGATGAATGTTGGAGGGGATGTGGGAAAGCCGGGAGGACACTGATACATTGTTGGTGGAACTGTGAACAGATCCAACCATTCTGGAGAGCAATTTGGATCTATGCCTAAAGAGTTATAAAACTGCACATATCCTTTTATCCAGTAGTGTTTCTACAGGGCCTATATCCCAGAGAGATTATAAAAAGGGAAAAAGGGTCCCCATGTGCAAAAATGTTTGTGGCAGCCCTTTTTGTGGTGGCTAGAAACTGGAAAACAAATGGATGCCCATCAATTGGAGAATGGCTGAACAAATTATGGTATATGAATGTTATGGAATATTATTGTTCTATAAGAAACGATCAGGAAGATGGTTTCAGAGAGTTCTGTAGAGACTTGCATGAACTGATGCTGAGCGAAATGAGCAGAACCGGAGATCATTATACACAGCAACAAAAAAGACTATGATCACTTCTTGGACATGGCTTTCTTCAACAGTGAGATGATTCAAACCAGTTCCAATTGTTCAGTAATGAAGAGAGCCATTTACATCCAGAGAGAGGCCTGTGGGAACTGAGTGTGGATCATAAACATAGTATTTTCACTCTCTGTTGTTGTTTGCTCGCATTTTGTTTTCTCTCAGGTTTTTTTCCTTCTTCATCATCTGATTTTTCTTGTGCAGCAAGATAACTGTATAAATATGTATACATATACTGGATTTGTCATATATTTTAACAAATTTAACATGTATTGGACTACCTACCACCTGGGGAGGGGGTGGGGGGAAAGGAGGGGAAAATTTGGAACAGAAGGTTTTGCAAAGGGACAGTGTTGAAAAATTACCCATGCATATGTTTTGTAAATAAAAATATCTCAAAAAAAAGAAAAAAGCTTTAATTTTTAAAAAAACTCAACCTCTTCTCTAAGAGAATCAATTCCATGACCTGGAGAAATTGAAGTCGGAAAACAAATGACGTTATAGGGATGTGATTGCTGTACTCAAAGAACTGACATCTAGAAGAAGTATTAGATGTGGTCTACTTGACTCCAGAGGGGCGATTTAGTGCTGATGCAGGGGAAGGGAATAGTGGGAAGCAGGTTTTTACTTAATTTATGGAAGCCACTCATAATAATTGAAGGCTTGAAGACCACTCCCTTCTTGGAGGCCTGAAAGCAAGGACTGGAGAATCCATTCCAGGGTATGGATGATGGGGATTCCTTTTGGCTATCAGTTGGACTAGTTGGTTTCTGGGGTCCCTTCCAACTCTCCAGATTTGATTTGTGAGAGAGCTGGCTAGCAGTAGAGTGCTTTGTCTTGTAGAGTAGTGACTTCCCTGATATTGGAGATCTTTAGGTTGAGGGTGGAGGACTGGTTGTCAGTGGTGTTTCAGCAAGGCTATGTGCCCAAATGTGTTGAATTCTATACTCTCCACGGTCCCCTCCAGCTCTATGAATGCATGAATTTCTAGGAACCCACAAGCCAGCCAGAGGGAAAAGGGACTTTCATCTCCCACCCCCCACCTCACTACACTGTCTTTTTTTTTTCTTCATAGAATGGGAAGGAATCATTTCCATGCTAAATGGTCCCTGAAGTTTACATGCATCACATTTAATTTCCAACTATTCTCTGAACCTTTCCTTTCTTGATTGTCATGTGGAGTTCTCTTGGGAGGAGGGGAGAATAGGAGTGGGGAGATAAGGGGGTGGGGAGATGATGCTATTTGCAGCACATGAAATAGGCTTGCCTTTTAAAGGAACAAATGATCTCGAGAGGAATTTCCCTGATCCCCAAATGCTTTTTCTCTCCTTTCCTTAGTTACGGAAGAAATGTCCTAGTGCAGAAAAGGCTAAACCAATGACAATGCCATTGCCACTTCATCTTCACTCGTGCCAGCCTATGGGGGTGGTTTTTAAAGTGCTTTAATAATTAGGCTTCTAGAGAAGCTGTGGCGACATATGACATTTGATAAGGGTTGGAATTATGGGAAAAGAACAAGAAAGGGAATAGGAGGCTACTGGCTTGGAAGATCACTATGCAGACCCTGTACTAACAACCACTGCTGCCTTCCATCTCTAGATTTTGATTCCAATCAAAGGTTTGCAAAGTTTTATGTATATATATATATATATGTACATATATATATACATATTAGTTCATTTGAGTCTCACAGCTATCTGGTGAGGTAGCCACTATTTTTGTTTCCATTTGACAGATGAGAAACTGAGGCTCAAAAAGATTAAGTTGCTTGGTCAGGTGAAATAGCTAGTAAATACTGAAGAGGAGATTTGAATGCAGGTCTTCATGGCTCCAGATCCAGGGCTCTATCCACTTTGCCTCAGAAAGAGAAAGAAAACCATAGGACATAGAGATGGAGAGAAAAGCGTTCAGGGGAGAGGGATGGCTCACTAACAAAAATGATTCTTTTTCTGCCTGTACACCTGGCAAATCTAAGCTAGGTTTACCATTTATTAGCCCCTTGTCTTCCACCATCCCCACAACCTCCCTCTATACCATTACAAACTTCCATCTGTGCATCCTGCCCCTTTTTCCCTACCACCTCCAAGTAGCCCAGGAAAAGTAGTTGGGAAAGGAAGTCTTTGCTCAAAGTCCCAGCATCCTCCTTGTGGTGAGGCAGGGGGTCTTGAAAGACCTTTCCATTTATGACATTGTAGGCTTATCTATTTCTGACACTATGCCAAATGCTACTTTTACGTCTCGTACTCCATGGCACTTCTCTAATTGCATGATGTCAGTGCCAGAGTCAGTTCACTTATCTATTCCTCCCCATGAGGCTCTGCCCTACTTTAGAGTGACGCTGTCTACCATGGGTTTTCTATATATGTGAATGGGATTGCCTTGGACCATTTGACCATCTCTGTATGGTGGTCACAAGAAGGCATTATTTTCTGTCTGTCTGTCTCTTTCTCTTTCACACACACACACACACACACACACACACACACACACACACACACCCATATGCTTACATTTTATCTCATATACTTTGTCTTACTCTGTGTGTTTCTATTTCTTTCTCTGTTCTGTCTCTGACTCTTTCCCTCTCTCCCTTCCTTCCTCCCCCCATCTCTCTCACACACACATGTGCACAAACATACTCCGTCTCAAACACCCTGTCTCATTCTGTATGCTTCTTTCTGTCTCTGTTTCCACCTCCCATCTCAATCACTGTTCTTGTCTCTGTCACACACACACACACACACACACACACACAACCACACACACGAGCACAAACACACTATCTCAAGCACTCTCTGTTTCCACCTTCTATCTGTCTCAATCTTTTTTGTCTCTGTTTCTCTCCTTTCTCTGTCACATACGTGTGCTCACACATACGCATGTACAGAAACATACTCTATCTCAAATACCCTATCTCCTTCTGTGTGCTTCTATTTGTCTCTATTTCTACCTCCTGCCTCTCACTCTCCTTCCCCCACCCCTCACACACACACATCCCAGAAGGAGGACCGTTTCCATCCAATAGTGAAATGGAGAGCTGGGGGCAGATTGAGATGCTACACTAGGGGACAGATGGGAAGTACTGGAGTGTCAAACAGGTTTGGCAGGAACACTCCCTAACTGCTCCCTGGGATGATGAGCTGTATGGCCCAAGGTTACATAAATTTGCAACCGGAAGTCAAATGCAGGAACAGCAAGGGGCCTCCAAAGCATCTGCTCCTGCCAGAGCCAGGCAGGCCTCTGTGGCCTGCAGCCAGAATTTTCCTGGGCCATTCAATTCCCAATAGGGGATGATACCACATTTCCTTGTAGCGAAAGGCCATCATTCAAAGGATGCCAAATGTAATATTCCTCTCGGCATTGTGTCTAACTCCAGGAACTAGGAAAAGGATTTTTAAATAATCATCTCTGGGTTTCTGATTCTATGGAGTGAGCAGTTAAAAAAAAAAAAAAAAAGCTCCATGACTGCCATCAAGGTGACTGACGCTACAAGCCGATGATCTGAATATTAATTAGAGCATTGTGCAAACCATAAGTTGAGAGGGGTGTTCTGCAAAATTAATACCATGCTACAGCCTTTCCCCAGTGCAATTGGTCACAAAGCAATACAGGCCTGAAATAGATTACTGAAAGCTATTAATGCTAAGGGAAGCTGGTAGGGGGCCTGAAGTCTGGGAGGGACCCAGGATAAAAAGGATTTGGGGAAATTTCCTAGTGCAATAAAGGAAGTGAGGCATGTATTTACACCAAAAAACTGCCACACAGAATGAAGCATTCTGGGGCATACACATATCTTAAGATGGTAGCTCTCTCTGGAGCTGAAAGGGCCCTTGGAGGCCATCTGTTACTGCCCTGGGAGCTCCCTTAGCACTTTAATTTGTCCTTCCATGTGTACTCTGGATGGAATATTGCACGGTTCTCACCATCTGGATTAGTATCTGTCCATCTGATTTACAGAAGTGATTTCTCTTTTCTGGCTCTCTATTTCACTATTTCCCAAAGAAGTGGCTCAGAAAGTGGGTGTCCACTTCTTGAGGAAAGGTTGAGCATACGGGAACATAGGATTACGATGGGATATTGATCTGTAAGAAATGGCGAACACAAGGAATCAGAGGAAAATGGGAAGACTTATATTAGGCAGCTAGGTTTGCGATGGGTACAACTGTACACCGGGACTCAAGACTCAAGTTCATATGTGTCCTCGACACTTCCTAACTGTGTGACCATGGGCAAATCACTTAACTTCTGCTGTGTCGGTTTCCTCATCTGTAAAATAGGGATAATAACAGCACATATCTCACAGAGTGGTGAGGATAAAATGAGATAAAATTTGCAAATATTATAGAATAAATACTCACTCCATTCCAACTCATCTTCCCCACAACTGGCTATATCATCTCTCTGCTCAATAAACTTCACTAGCTCCCTATTACTGCTAAGATTAAACATAAATTGTTGTTTGGCATTTACAACTCTTGATCCCCAATTACTATATACAACTCCTCTTTATATATCTTATGATTTTGGTTAACTAGCTCCCCTATTAAAGACTTCATCTCCCCCTTCTGTCCTAGGAATGGCCTATTCCTGTATGCCTGCCTGGAACGTACTCCTACCTCTTAGAATCCCTATTTTTTTTAAGACTCAACTTAAGATTACTCTTGTGCAGACCCTTTCCAATTTCCTTAGCTGCTAGTACTTCTGTATCAAGTTGGTTACTATTTTATACATCCCTACATATTTACACATTGTCTTGTCCAACAAAATATAAGCTCCTTGAGACAGTGGCCATTTCATTTTTATGTTTGTATTCCCAGTTTTTTGGCACATAGTAGGTCTTTTTAAAATGCTTATTGAACCCAACACCCTATGCCAAGATGAGGTCAAAATGGGTTCATGAATTAGAGATAAAGGGTGATACTATAAGTAAATTAGGAGAATAAGATTTTGAGAAGGGAGGAATTTATACCCAAAGAAGAACTAGAGAACACTATGAAATGCAAAATGGATAATTTTGATTATGCTAAATTAAAGTTTTCGTACAAACAAAACCAATGCAGCCAAGATTAAAAGGGAAGAAGAAAGCCGGGGAAACATTTTTACATCCAGTATTTCTGATAAAGGCCTCATTTTAAATATATATAGAAAGAATGGACTCAAATGTATAAGAATACAAGCCGTTCCCCAATTGATAAATGGTCAAAGGATGTGAAGACAATTTTCAGATGAAGAAATTAAAGCCATTTCTAGTCATATGAAAAAATACTCTAAATCATTATTGATTAGGGAAATGTGAATTAAGACAACTCTGAGTTACCACCTGACACCTCTCAGATTGGCTAAGATTACAGGAAAAGTTAATGATAAATGTCGGAGGGGATGTGGGAAAACTGGGATACTAATATATTGTTGGTGGAGTTGTGTACTAATCCAACGATTCTGGAGAGCAATTTGGAACTATGCCCATAGGACTAAATGACTGTGCATGCCCTTTGATCCAGCAGGGTCTCTACTGGGCCTGTATCCCAAAGAGATCATAAAAGGGGGGAAAGGATCCACATGTGCAAAAATTTTGAAGTGGCAAGGAACTCGAAATTTTTTATAGGGCAAAGGAACTAGAAATTCAGTGGATGCCCATCAGTGGGGAATGGTTGAATAAGTTATGGTCTATGAATGTAATGGAATATTATTGCTCTATAAGAAATGATCAGCAGGATGATTTCAGAAAGGCCTGAGGAGAGTTCCATGAACTGATGCTGAGTGAAGAGAGTAGAACCAAAACAATGTCATACACAGTAACAACAAGATTACGTGATGATCACCTGTGATGGACTTGGCTCTTCTCAACAATGAGGTGATTCAAAGCAATTCCAATAGACTTGTGATGGAAGGAGCCATTCATATTCAGAGAAACAGACCGATTGTGGATCAAAGAATAGGGTTTTTATCTTTTTTTGTGGTGGTGGTGGTGTTTGTTTGTTTGTTTGTTTGTTTGCTTGCTCGTTTTTTTCCCTTTTGATATGATTTTTGTTACATAGCATGATGAATATGGGAATATGTTTAGAAGAATTGCACATGTTTAACCTATAGTGGATTGCTGGCTATCTGGGGTGGGGAGAAAAAAATTTGGTTTTGCAAAGGCGAATGTTGAAACTTATCTTTGTATGTATTTGGAAAAATAAAAAAAAACTATTATAAAATGCTTATTGATGTAGTTACTCCTCTCTTTGGTGTTTAAACCCTTAATAAACTGGCCTCAAACTACCTTTCCAATCTTATTTCACATAGTCCTTCTTTGTACAACTCTACAATCCAGGCAAACTATTCATCTTATAGTTTCTTATATATGCCATTTTATTTCTCTTCTCTGTTCCTTTGCACTAGCCATCCCTCCTGCCTGTAATGCATTTCCTTCTCTCTAAGTCTAATAACCCCTAGTTTCCTTCAAGATTCAGTTTAAGGACAGTTTTCTATCTGAAGCTTTTCCTGAATCTCTCTTAACTACTAGTATTCTTCTTCTTAAGATACTTTGACGCTATTTTGTTGGTATGTGTGCATGTATGTATATATGCTATCTGCTCTGATGTGATAAGTTCCTTGACAGCAAAAACATTTGTTTTGTTGTGTTTACATCTCCAGAACCTATCATAATACCTGGCATACAGTAGATAGATGTTTAATCAATGTTTACCTATCAAATAAATGCTTAGGTTTTTTTTAAAAATTTATAAATTCTTTTCCTATGCCTCATATTTACATAGAGGGGGTAATGATCTATTTTAAATTAAATTTTATTTTTTCCAATTAATAAAAATCAACTTTTCTCTTCCTTCTACCATACCCTTCATCATTGGGGAAAAAATGAGGAAAAACAAAACCCTAAAACCACATACATTCATACATATATGTACAGTAATTGAGCAAAATGAATTGTCACATTGGTCATGTCCCAAAAAACACATCTCATTCTATACCCTAAGTCCATCACTTCTGCCAGGAAGTGGATAGCCTGTTTTACCACTGGTCTTCTGGAATCACAGTGAATTACTGTGCTGATCATAATTATTATGTATTTTGAAGTTGTTTTTATTGTGTTGTTATTATTATATAAGTTGTTCTCCTGGTTCTGCTCACTTCACTCTGAATTGGTTCACGCAAGTCTTCCCAGGCTTTTCTGAAATTATCCTTTGCATATATAGCAAATTAGAATTACATTCCATTCATATGCCATAAGTTATTCAGCCATTCCCTTAGTTTCTTTGCTTCTTTTGCTTATGTACTACTTGTCACTACGATAAATTTTAATTTTTTAATTTTTAAAATTTTTATATTTTAATATTTTTGTACATATGGATCCTTTTTCTTTTTGATTTCTTTGAGGTCTTATAGTGACATTGCTGGGTCAAAAAGGACGCAACAGTTTAGTAACTCCAGAGGCAAAGTTCTAAATTGATTTCTAGAATGGCTCTACCATTTCAAAACTTCACCAAAAAAGAGCTTTTTGTGCTTTTTCCTCCAGAGCCACTCCATTTGTCATCTCCCTTATTTATTTATTTCTTTTTAAATTTTTGGTCAAGTTGGCCAATCTTGCAAAAGTTGTGAGGTGGGACCTCAGAGTTGCTTTCATGCTTAATTTGCATTTCTCTAATTATTAGTGATTTGAATCATCTTTTTCCCCCCATATGGCTATTGGTATCTTGTATTTCTTCTTTAGAAAACCGCCTATTCTAATGTGGAAATATCTTTTGCATGACTTCATCTATATAATGTGTATCGTATTTCTTGTCTTCTCAACGAGTGGAGGAGGGATGAAGAGAATTTGGAACTCAAAATAAAAATGAATGAATGAAATGAATGAATGAAAAAAACAAAAAAACAAAAAATTCAAAACCCTGCCTGTTCATATCCTTTAAGCACCCTGACCTCTTGAAAGTTATGTCCAGCAGAGGGCAGAATCTGATAGGTCCTGCTAAGCTTGGAAAGCCAGCAAATGTGCAGCCCAATGGAAAGAGGCACTGAATGCATTTGAAATCAACCCAGGTTCAAATCCCATCTCTGCTACTTACTATATCCATATTTGAGCAAGTCACTTCCCTTGCCCCTGGGCCTCAGTTCCCTCTGCTGTAAAATGGGGGTTGGGGGAAATAAAGGGACAGATGACCTCCAGCTCTAAGTTTAGGATCCTGATGAAATACAGACTCTCCTAGGATGAATTATGAAGCTGCTCATGAGCAGGAAGCACTGACTTTTGGAGGCTCCAACATCTCACTAAGACATGGAGGAGAAGGGACCTGAATCCAAAGAAAAAGGAGTTCCCATCCTTGAGAATAACAGGTCCTCCATTTCTTTAACAATAAGTACGTATTTTCTATATCTCAATAGATGGGTGATTACTTTAGCAAGCAAACTTCCCCAAACGCAGAGCCCAAATCATCCTCCATACTTCCTTATCCTGGGTGACATCTGTCTCCATCTTCCTGGCAGTCTGCCACAGGGGATCTAACCCAAGTGCCACTGGCCTTCCTCCTGCCTTCTATAACATGCCCTGCGTATGGGAGCAGCTTCAGGGAGATACACAGGGAGCAAACCAACTCTCCAAAGTCCCTAGCCATAGCCCAGATGAAGCATCTCTAACTTGGGACACCCCCTTCTCCCCAAGTGCAACATTGCAGTTCTTATTATAATTAATGCACGGGAGATACTTAGGAGTTTAATGAGCGCAGAAATGCACAAAATGTGTTGGAGTTTCTGTTTCAATGGCAATCTTTCCTTCTGAGTTTCTGGCTGCTACTCTTTCAATGGGGGGGGGGGGTTAACAGCATCTTCATGCAAAACTCAAATAAGGCTTTCCCGCCTCTTGGAGGGTAAAAATATTACAATCTCAAGACCTAAAGAGCTATTGCTCATATTTCTTTTTAAAATCTCCCCTTCTTCCAACTTCCCCCCTCCCATCCTGGGGAAAAAAGGAAAGGAAATCATTATCTAGGAATCATTTTTTCAGGAAGGCAAAACAGGCATTTATTGTTACAACCAGTGACGGGAGATGAAATTCCAGGACCACCCCCCAACCTCGTCCCCCTGGGAAAACTTGACAAGGCTGCCACCCCACCCCCAACTTGAGCCCATTGTGCCCAGAAATCTCCTGGCCCAGCATGCTGGGCCTCCTCCTTTCCTGACCCCTGCCCCAACAGGGCAGGGCTGCAAGGGCTCCATCTGTGCCTAAGTAGGGTTTCACCACTGCCTGTCAGGGTTTGGGGTTAATGGCCTTGCTCCCAAAGTGGATTACTGCTTTGGACTGTTGAGAAAGAGAGAGAGAGAAGGAGAGGGAGAAGGAGAGAGAGTCAGAGAGAGTGAGAGACAGAGAATGAGAGACACCCACACACCCACGGGGCGGCGGGGGGGGGGGAGAGAAGGGCAAGTTTGAGATTTCTCCTCTCCAACTGTAGGCATTTTAAGGGGATAAGCTTTTGATTAGAAAGGAAAATATTCATCTGAAGTTTTGAAAGACTCAAAAAGGGAGAAAAAAGATCTTAAAATCCTGAGCACACCGGATTTAGAATGGGAATTCTGTACAAGTCAATCCAACATGTACTTATTAGGGAAAGGAAAAAGGAATACACATTTATGATGTGCTAAGCACTTCACAAATATTATCTCATTTGATCCTTATTAACACCTATAAGGAGTACATAAAACATTAACAAGGAGCTGGTTAATCCTGACAAAAATTCTGTGATGTAGCTTCCATTATTATCCCCATCTTACAGACTAAGAAACTGAGGCCGAGCAAGTTAAATGCTTCACCCAGGATCACATAGCTAGCGAGTGCCCGGGGTGAACACTGAACTCTGCTACTTCTGAGACCAAGGCCAGTGCCCTTGTGCGCAAGGGACTGTGCCAGACTAAAGATACAAGACAAAGATGAAAAGGTGTCTCTCTCCTCGGGGAGCTGACAGTTTCCTGGAGGTGCCAGCTGAGATGCACCAGGGTTACAGACAGAGCACTGGCCTCAATATGAGAAAGCCTTGCTCCCGGGCTCAGTTTCTGAAACAGAACTCCTCGGTGGCCCTCCTCACTTAATTTGCTTGATCTTACTGGCCCCTACACTCGAAGTTGCAGAGCAGATGCAGGAAAGTTAGCAGTTATATCAAGGCGGTCACGGGTTCCATTCAAAATACCAAACACCTGCAAAGCATTCAGTCCAACGCGGCATTTTCCTGGTGAGCAAAATAAAGCCCAGAATGGGGAAGGGAGGAGCCCAGCATCCTAAAAAGAATTCTTTTCAGGGCTGACCCTGGGATTCAGTGGCCTTCCGGCCTGTACTCTTGCCACTGTGCCACCCGTGGAAGGCACGCGTGGCACAGTGAGAATCTCTAAGGCTAGGAAAACATCCTTTCAGAGAGCTTGGAAGTCCGTTCTTTATTACAACTGAATGTCTGTCTGTTCAGCTTTCTCTGGTATCTCCCTTTTCCTTCTGACCCTATTAGAGCACCCGCAAAGCAGCCCCCTTTGGCACTGGCTCCATTTGTCACCATTTAGCATTGCTAGGACTCTCCGTTCCTAATCAAGAAACCAGTAAGCAGGTTGGAAGTAGCCACACACGTGTCCAAATATAGGCACACATGTGGCTAAACATATGTGCTCCCATGGCAATGACTTAGGACAATTGTCTGATTTTCCTGAAGCGCCATGGGAGGGTGAACAAGATGGCTTCGAAAGTCTTTTCCAGCTCTAAATCTAGGATCTTATGGTATCCCATGAGGCATTTTCCAATCCCCAACCATCACATTTCCCTAGAGTACTTTGCCCCAGTCTCTAGGATGATAAGATTTAGAGCCATCATTATGGTTTGGGAGAACACTTCATTCAAGTCCATACTCGTAGGATCACAGATCAAGAAGGGACCTGTCAGACCATTTCATAGAACTCTTTCATTTCACAGAGAAGAGACTTGAGACTCATGGAGGACAGATAACTTGACTCCCTTAAGGTGAAGTGGAATGTGATCTCAGGTCTTCTGGCTCCAGAGTCAGGGAGCTTTTCACCCCTCCCACAGCCATCCCACTCACCTTTGTGTACACAGCTCTCTTATTCAATGATAAGGACTTTGGGGTCAAGTCCAAGTTATTATTTCATCTTTTTCTTCCCCAAGGCCAAGCTTAGCCTACTGGCAGATAGCAGGCTTTTGATGAAGGCTTATGGGATTGGAGTTTGTGTCTAAAGAGCTGATATGGGGAACCCAGAAATGATGACATCTAAGTAGAGTTGGATTCTACTATGCAGGGTTGTGTGTGTTTTGACACACACACAAGCTCACTTAATGTTCACAACAAACCTGGGACGTAGATATCATTATTATCCACATTTTACAGATGAGAAATCTGAGGCTAGATCAGTAGCTCTCCCCGAGTCACACAAATAGTAAGTGTCAAGTGTCTAACCCAGGTCTCCCTGGCTCCAAATGCGGCCCTCTATCCATGATACCACTCTGTAGATGGGAAGCAAATGTCATTGTCCCCATTTTGCAGATGACAAAACTGAGGCACAGAAAGATCATGGAACGTGACCAAATAGTGGTCTTAGAGCCAAGATTATAGGTTTGGTATTGTGACTTGGAGACTCATAGGCCGGCCACTATGTGGCCCTCATCTGATAGAGAGTGAAAGCACATGACAGGCCCCCGATTTTGATCAAGGATGTGCTGGAGCTAGCTCCAAATAGCTTGTGTGAGAGATGATTGGTACATTTTCAGAGTAAGTGTTTGTACCTCAGAAATCACCACAAATCCAGACACGATTTAGTATTTTGTTGATTGTCTAGACTTAAAGAAGAAAATGTTTAGTGCAGATTCAACTAGAAAGGGTACTTGGCATCCACTTTTTTCCTCCCACTTTAGAGTTGGCTGGGACCTCTGTATACATAGGTCCTTGTCCTTTTTCTATATGAATGGTTAAGTAGTAGAACTCTTGCCTTGTACTTACAGTTTTTTTTAATTAAGGAAATATTTTATTGTTTGATGATCCCAAACATAGAGAGTCATTCCCTTAGTACTTTCACTTTCTCATTCAGTTCCTCTTCCTCTTGTTCTTCTCTTTGTACCTTTTCTCTGCTGCTTTCATATATTATTGTTATTAATAGATAATATTTATATAATGCTTATTATGTAGCATACTTTCTCCTTCTTATCTCATTTGACCCTTAAAGCAATTCATAGGTAGTATTCTTCCCATTTTACAGATGAGGAAACTGAAGTAAATAGAGATTAAGTGACTTGTTCTGACAGGGCTTCCTAATACCAGGCCCAGTGCTCGATCTGCTGCCAACATCTAGCTTCCCTGTTATTTCCTGCATGGTGATTTGCCCCAGTATAGGTCCGGTACACCCTCATCTCATAGATCCATCAAAGTATGTAAGTACAAGGAATACAAAAGTGTCTGAAGAAATATATGTCGACAGTACTGCTAAGAATGAGAGGCAGTGTGATATGGGGCTATCATAAGTAGCTAGGTGGCGCTGCGGTGGACAGAGTGCCAGATCTAGACTCAAGAAGACTCATCTTCCTATGTTCAAATTTGACCTTAGGCACTTATTAACTTTATGACCCTGGGCAAGTCACTTCATGTTCTTTGCCTCAGCTTCCTCATCTGTGAAATGAGCTAGAGAAGGAAATGGCACAGCGCTCTAGTATCTGTGCCAAGAAAATCACAAATGGGGATACTAAGTTTCCATACAACAGGAAAACAACCACACAACAAACTTTTTATGAGAGAAGGTATAGGGAGGAGAACTTCCTCCAAGAAGCAGAGGAACTGAATAATCTGCAGTCTTCATGAACATCCCACAAAAGGGCCCCCTTAGCCAAAGCCAGGGCCAACTGCAAAGACACTGACATGCCGATAAAGAAATGTTTTCAAAATCTTAGCTGACAAGAAGCATGTGGCTCTCTCCAATCAAAGCCCATTTATATACTCTTCAGAAATGGTGAACATTGCCACAGGATGCATAATCCTCAGAGCTGGTGGCATCTGTAAAGCTCATACTACACACCTGCCTGGGAGCAGCTCTGAATGGGTTGCTCCTCACCACACTCCATGTAAAGTGGCCATTTCGATGGAAAACCGCCAACAGCTCTGAATCTGCTTGGATTTGGCTCCAATGAAACATTAAATAAAGGCATAATGGGCACAGATGGTCTAAATTCTAAATTCCTAGGGCACTTGCTTGGTCAAGAGAAGAGGGAATCAAGGGAAACTTTTCAGCTCCCATTTCTCAACAGCCTGACTTAGGTTAGGTAAAACAGACCGTGGCTCAAACCATTTTTTCATTCCAATTTTCTACAAAAAGAACCCATAAAACAAATACTAAGCACTGAAAGAAAAATACACAGTCATGCAAATGGAGCTTGCTGCTCTTGAATAGCATATTCTGAACCCCAATACCATCTCTATACTACAGAAATGGGGAAAATGGCTACCTAGCCCTCTCTCACTAAAAAACAAAAATCAACACCATCTCATGATCACTGAAGGATCAAAATTGTAAATGACCCAAAGGGCAATGGGAAGACACCTGATTCATGTAAGCAGGCTGTAGTATGTTATAAACTATGATTTGTGCCTAAAAACTGGAACGTAAGGCATGGAAGATCAGAAAAGTAGGTAAACTCATCATGTAGCAAGAAGAAGGGATAAAAGAGAGCCAGCCCAAATGTCACAGAGGTTTCCAAAACTTATACTTATAAAAGACACAGAAAACGTCTCCAGTGTTCCAAGCAGCTCCCTTATGGAGGATTTATGGAAAGGACACGAACGAGAATCACTACGAAATCCTTGTGTAAAAGTATAAATGTGTGGTGACCTGTCCCAGTGGAGGTATGGTTCCATCAAAATGTGTAAGTACAAAGGAAACATAAAAGTGTCAGAAGAGATATAATACTAAGAATGAGAGGCAGTGTGATATAGTGGCTAGGGAGGTCTTGGAGTTACAAAAACCCAGATTCAAATTCTACCTTGGACAAGTCACCTTTGAGTACCCCAGATAACTCTATTAAGACTAAATTTGCAGTACAGGGACTGATCTGTGCTAGTACAGGATGTTCCTTGCCAGAAGCTCTCTATAATGATAAAATCACAGGTCTAAAAAAAATCTAAGAAGCAGGTTAGCCAAGAAAACAGTGTAGTAATAATGGATGGGATACTGGACTTAGAGTCAGAAAAGCTCAATCCAAAACTCTCCTCAAACACTTATTAGCCCCGTGACACTGGATAAGTCACTCTGTTTGATTCTTTGTAAGGGGGATAGTGAATAAGACTCCTACTTCTCAATCTATGACCTTATGAGAAGAAATGATCCCAAGTTGGTTAGTATACTCCAAAGGGAAATTAAAGCATGTCTTTAAATTATCCTGAGAACAGAAACAATACAGAATTTAAAGGGTAAAGAGTATGCTGCATATGGTACAGAGCATACCATATTTTCTTAAGTGGCAATTGCCTCAGCTATTTTCTTCTAAACACAACCCAGAAGACCTTCATGTTTCCAGGGACTTCAAATCAATACCTGAGCACAGTGAAGAAGGGGGTAGGGGGAGAAGAGGGGAAGAACGCTCAATCCAGAGTTACAGGTATTGAGTTCACTTTGCCACTAATTAGTCAGATGGCTGGACCTGGAGTCAGGAAGGCTCATTTTTTGTGAGTTCAAATTTGGCTTCCTAGCTATGTGACTCTGGTTAAGTCCCTTAACCCTGCTTGCCTCAGTTTCCTCATCTGTAAAATGAGTTGGAGAAAGAAATGGCAAATTTCTCCTATATCCTTGCCAAGAAAACATCAGATGGGGTCACAAAGAATAAGTAGGACCCAACTGGAATAATTGAACAACAACAACAAAAAAAAAAAAAAAACAAATCACTTAACCTCTTCTCTGGGTCTCCATTTTCTCAAATATAAAACTGGAAAATAATATTTGTGCCACATAACTCACAGGGTTGATATAAATTGATGTTCAGAAACTGTTAAGCTTATTATCATTTCTCTTTACCTATTCTCAAGTAATTCAAGGATCCTGGATGATACAAACAACAAAACAATGAAACAAAGTGATTGATATTGTTTTAACTATAAGCGGAGGGGGATGTTCAAAGAAGCTGTAGAGTCTCTGCTTGGGTGGATAGAGGAGACTAGATTGCTAGACTCATACTTGCTTTCATTTTCTCTGTTAAGGAAAATGGTCTCTAGCCACAAAATGGCTAACAAGGAGTTTTAACCCAATATAAGCAGGGCAATGAGAGCACCCAGCCAACCTTAGTGAGTTCAAGGCCCAGATCAACAGTATCCTCAGGTACATAAAGAACTGGCAGATGTGACTGCTGAGCTTTTGTTAGTGATCTCTGAAACATTGTGAAAAACAGGAAAGGTGTCCCAGGAGGATTAAGAGCCTCTAAGAATCCAGGGTCACCTATACACCACAGGGAGGCATCAAAGGGCAATTCAAGTGGAGGGGTATTGTTATTCTTTAGTGTAATTTTATTTACACTTCATGTCATTTAAACTTCCACTAAAGCCCTATTTTGATGCATGTTGGCATGGAGGTGACCCTAGGCTCTCAAAGGCATGCCAGCAGAACACGAGCCAAGCAGTGGAGATTTGGATGCATGTTTGTTGTGTCCAAAGAACAGTTGAGATAAATTGGGAAAGGCTCAGCACCAAACTGATGGATTTTTCAGCCATAGCAACTAAGCTATAGAAGGGCAGCAAACTACCTCAGTAGTTGGAGAAATCACACTGATTAAATTACATATTCTTGAAGTGTCATTTGAATTCTGTCCAACCTAACATTAAAGCAAAGCTTCCTTTTCGATTGCCAGAAGCCACAACATTGCCTGTGTCCTCAAAGTGAGCCTGTCTCTACTCTGCCTTCATTATTTTCCAAAGTAGTTTCAGACCATATGTTGTCATGTAAAAATCAGCCCATTCTTTTCACTGGCATAAACGTTCTGGGCAAATGATGAAAACTCTACAGAGGAAGGGGCAACTTCTGAATATTTCCTCTGAGACTGATTGAAGCTAACTTGAAACTTTGGATGATTTCACCTACCACACACAAGCATAGGGAATTATATCAGAATTTTATATATATATATATGTATATATATACATTTTTATATATATATATGTATACATATGTACATATATATATATAATCAGAATTATAGTTACATGACTTAAGTTCAAATCCAAACTAGCTGTGTGATCTTTTTTTTAAATTTTTTTTTATTTTATTTGCATAACATATGTGTGGGTAATTCTTCAACAATAACCCTTACATAGCTTTCCGTTACAAATTTTTCCCCCAACTCCCCACCCCTCCCCTAGATGGCAGGATATCCACTACATGTTAATTATGTTAAAATATTGGCAAATCGAATATATGTATACATATTTCCAAACTTGTCATTGTTGTGCAAGAAAAATCTTGTCTACACAAACGATATATCAGATAAAGGAAACACAATGTAAGCAAACATCAATCAAGGAGTATGAGAATGTTATGTTGTGGTCCAAATTTCACATCCCTCTCTCTGGGTGTATATGGCTTTCTTCAGTGAACAATTGGAGGTGGTTTGAAACATTTCATTGTTGAAGAGAGCCATGTCCATTAGAATTGATCGTCATATAGTCCTGTTGTTGACGTGTATAATGATCTCCTGGTTCTCTCATTTCACTCAGCATCAGTTCATGTAAGTCTCTCCAGGCCTCTCTGAAATCATCTTGCTGGTCATTTCTTACAGAACAATAATATTCCATAATATTCATATACCATAATTTATTCAGCCATTCTCCAATTGAAGGGCATCTATTCAATTTCCAGTTTCTAGCCACTACAAAAAGGGCTGCCACAAACATTCTTGCACATGTGGGGCCTTTTCCTTCCTTTATGATTTCTTTGGGATATAAGCCCAATAGAAATGCTGCTGGGTCAAAGGGTATGCACAGTTTGATAACTTTTTGAGCATAGCTCCAAATTGTTCTCCAGAATGGCTGTATCCGTTCACAGCTCCACCAACAATGCATCAGTGTCCCAGCCCTCCCACATCCCCTCCAACATTCATCATTAACTTTTCCTGTCATTTTAGCCAATCTGACAGGTGTGAAGTGGTATCTCAGGGTTGTCTTGATTTGCATTTCTCTGATCAATAGTGATTTGGAGCACCTTTTCATATGACTATAAATAGTTTTAATTTCATCCTCTGAAAATTGTCTGTTTGTATCCTTTGACCATTTATTGATTGGAGAATGGCTTGAATTTTTATAAATATGAGACAATTCTCTATATATTTTAGAGATTAGACCTTTATCAGAACCCTTAAATGTAAAGATGATTTCCCAATTTATTGCTTCCCTCCTAATCTTGTCTGCATTGATTTTGTTTGTACAAAAACTTTTTAACTTAATATAGTCAAAGTTATCTATCTGGTTTTCAATTAAGAGTTCCAGTTCTTCTTTGGACATAAATTTATTCTATCTCCATAGGTCTGAGAGGTAAACTATATTACATTCCTCTAATTTACTTACAGTATCACTCTTTATATCCAGATCATGAACCCATTTAGATCTTATCTTGGTATGTGGTGTTAGATGTGGGTCAAGCCCTAATTTCTTCCACACTAGTTTCCAGTTTTCCCAGCAGTTTTTGTCAAATAGTGAATACTTATCCCAAAAGCTGGGGTCTTTGGGTTTATCAAAAACCAAATTGCTATAGTTATTGCCTAGTTTGTCTTGTGATTCTATCCTATTCCACTGATCGACTACTCTATTTCTTAGCCAGTACCAAATGGTTTTGATGACCGCTGCTTTATAATATAGTTTTAGATCTGGTACAGCAAGTCCACCATCGTCTAGCTGTGTGATCTTAATCACATCACTTAACTTTGCTGGTCGTTGGTTTCCTGCTCTATAAGTTTAAGGGGGAGGCCAGATAGCCTCCAAGATTCCTTGAAACTCTAGAGCTCAGATCTTATGAACAGTAGGTAGTTCTAGCAACACTCAGAAACACAAAAGGGACTTCAGAAATGATTTCACTACACCTCATTCCATGAGGGAAAAATTGAAATGCAAAGAGGGAAAAGGATTTCCCTAAAATCAAAGAGTAAACCAATGGCAGGTCCATGTTATATATGGAGTTCAGGCCTCTGGATCAAAGATTCAGGGCTCTTTCTACTACCCTTGGCTCTTGAAACCAACAAAATTTAGAATGGTAAAATGACTGACTCCTTGAGGTGACATGGAAGCCCAGTGGATGAGCTGACATGAGCACCCAGGTCATCTGACTCCAAATCCAGTGCTCCAAATCACAGCAGCATTGATGACTCCTTCAATGCCTGCCCCCAGTGAAAACATTGAATGAGGCTAGGGAACTCTTAATTGTGCAGAGAACAAAGGAGAAATGGTTCCTTACTAACAGTATGGCTTGAACAGAGAGATAGACCTTAAGCACTTTTTCTATGAGATAAAATACGTATTTTTAACGATTTCTTATAAACTCAATATTGAACACCAATACAGATAGTAAAACTTGTTTAGGGGCTCTTTATATGTACATAAATTTAAATGCTCAAAATAAAACGACTTTATCACTCTATGAATGGGCAACTTTTGTAACTTTTTATTGCAAAATCATTTTAGATTTTACAAAACTTGTTTCAAATTCCTATACCTTTTGCTATTAGGTTACCATCTATCAAGATTTTTTTGAGCGTTCATTCAAATCCCTTCTTCCTCTTATATGGTCATATTTAAAGGGTATTCTATTCTTTTAATATGCTTCTTTTCTCTCTGCATCATTCTACCAAGTTACTTGTAGCTTTTCATACTTTTTTTCATTCTTGGCCTTACTTACATGATAGTATTCTATTCCATTAATGTGCCATAATTTAACCATTACACCCCTCTCACACATTTAGGTTGTGTGCAGTTTTCTGTTTGTTGTTGTTGCGATTACATTTCATAATGTTATGAAAATCTTTGAACAGACACTTATTTTTGTTCGGCTGCTTTTGATGACATTTTTAGATCACATTCCTAACAATGGAATGGGCCAAAAGGTGTGGATATCTTTCTAACTTTTACTGCTACATTACTATCTAAGAAGATTGCCCAAAAGTGCAATTTCACAAGCAGTGAAAGAGTATACCAGTTTTTCCACAACCTTGCCAACCCTGAATTTTGTTGCTTTTAATTTTTTTGCCAATTTAATTGATGCAAAGTGGTTTCCTCAAAGTTCTTTTAGGTTACATTTCATTAACTATTCATGAGGATTAAAATCTTTTTTCAGCTATTACATGTATGTTGAGGGAATCTGATCCAAAAGAATAGGGAAAACTTTTCAGAGGAAGTGGCATTTTAGGTAATTAGAGAAGAGATGGTGAGGGATTATTTCAGGACTAGAGAACAGAATGGTTAAGAGATCAAAGCCAAAACCAATCATCTTACATTCTTCTTTAAAAAAAAAACACACACACACTTCTAAATTTATTTATTTAATACTTTTCCCCACTTACATTCAAAACTATTTTTCTCATTTCTTTTTAAGACTTCAGTTCTCAGTTCTCTCCCTTATCTCCATCCACAAGAAACCACATATGAAATTATGCAAAACTTTTCCATAAAAGTCAAATTGCTATCCTCTTCCTGAATAATGCTTAAGAATAATATGGTTTGGGGGCAGCTAGGTGGCGCAGTGGATAGAGCACCAACCCTTTAGTCAGGAAGACCTGAGTTCAAATCTGGCCTCAGATACTTAGCACATCCTAATTGTGTGACCTTAACCCCAATTGCCTCAGCAGAAAAGCAAAAAAATAAATAAATAAATAAATAAATAATATGGTTTCCTCATTCCCAAGACCTAGCTGGGTAATAAATCATTATATGAAGAAGACACCAAGTGGCCTGCTTGCAAACTGACTCTGACTTGAGACTCTCTGGATGACTCTATGCTACCTGTCACTCAGCTCAAGCCCAAGCCATCACATCCTATAGGCAGCATCCCAAATGATTTCCCAAATTAATCAGATAAAGAGTTTATACGTTCTTTCCATTTTTGTGCCCCTTTCTTGTTTCATCTTTATCTCTGCCTCCATTGCTTGCAATCTGAAACATGGTTACTTCAAGTAAACGTTTATATCCAAAATTGATCAAATTTGCCTACGGTACATCTCAAACTAACACTGTGTTTTCTTCTCTGAATACTAAGTCGACCAGATCTATGAGAATTCACTTTGTATCTACTTCACAACTCTAAAAGAAAGCCCAACTGAAAATTAAAGGGAAGTTCAGGGAGGTATTGAGTTGTCCCTGGGCATTTTCAGTACCATCAGGCAGTAAGGGTTAGCAGTCTCATATGCAGAAGCTGAAGGCAGGAAGGCCTGAATTCAATTCCCATCTCTGACAACAGCTGTATGATCCTTTACCCACACTGCCCTCACTTATAAAATGTGCTTATTCTGTATGATTATTTTAAGGCCCAAAAGAGAGAATGTACATAAAATGATTAGCCAGTAAGCATTAAGAACTACTATGTATGCCAGGCACTGAGAAACACAAACATAAAAACAAAAGAGCCACTGTATCATGGGGCTTCTATATTATATCCAACAAGCCAACTGGTCCATGGGTAGGCACATACAAAAATGATGCAAGGGCATTAGCAGCTGAGATTAGGAAAGTCCTGGTGGGCAAGGCAGATCTTGAGCTGAGTCTTGGAGAACAGAGATTCTGAGAGGTAGCCAGAGTCTATTCCAGGCAAGTGGGGGCAGCCTATGCAAAGGCACAGAGGTAAGAGATGAAATAAATATTAAGACTACCAGTTTATCTGACTCACAGACTATGGAAAGGAGAATAAGGAATGATAAACCTGTAGAGAATGGTCAGAGCCAGGTCAGGAAGAACTTTAGATTACAGAGGAGTTTATTTTTGAAACTGAAGGTTATAGTAAAGTTTATTGAGCTAGTAAAGTTTATTGAGCAGGAGAATGATATAGCCAGACTCATACTTTAGTTAAATAATTTTCACTGCTATGCTGAAGATGGATTGAACTGGGTGGGGAGAAATCAGGAAGGAGATTATGGCCAGCAATGTCAGGTATTATAAAGAAATTGAAGAGGATGAGGATTTTTAAAAGACCATCAGGTTTCTCAATTAAGATACCACAGGTAGTGGAGAAGGAAGGAATTTGTGTCCAAAGAAGAACTGGAACTCTTAATTGAACACTAAATAGATGATTTTGATTATATTAAGTTAAAAAGTTTTTGTACAAACAAAACTAATGCAGACAAGATTAGAAAGGAAGCAATAAATCAGGAAATCATCTGTACATTTAAGGGTTCTGATAAAGGCCTCATTTCTAAAATATATAGAGAACTGTCTCATATTTATAAGAATTCAAGCCACTATCCAATCGATAAATGGTCAAAGGATATGAACAATTTTCAGATGATGAAATTGAAACTATTTGTAGTCATATGAAAAGGTGCTCCAAATCACTAGTGTGCAGAGAAATGCAAATTAAGACAACTCTGAGATACCGTTACACGCCTGTCAGATTGGCTAAAATGACAGGAAAAGATAACAATGAATGTTGGAGGGGATGTGGGAAAACTGGGACACCGATACATTGTTGGTGGAACTGTGAACGGATCCAATCATTGTGGAGAGCAATTTGGAACTATGCTCAAAAAGTTATCAAACTGCGCATACCCTTTGACCCAGCAGTGTTTCTATTGGGCTTATATCCCAAAGAGATCTTAAAGGAAGGAAAGGGTCCCACATGTGCAAAAATGTTTGTGGCAGCCCTTTTTGTGGTGGCTAGAAACTGGAAACTGAATGGATGCCCATCAATTGGAGAATGGCTAAATAAATTATAGTAGATGAATGTTGTGGAATATTATGGCTCTGTAAGAAACGACCAGCAGGACGATTTCAGAGAGGCCTGGAGAGACTTACATGAACTGATGCTGAGTGAAATCAGCAGAACCAGGAGATCATTGTACACGGCAACCGTAAGACTATACGATGATCTATTCTGATGGACATGGTTCTCTTCAACAATGAGATGTTTCAAACCAGTTACAGCTGTTCAGTGATGAAGAAAGCCATATACACTCAGGGAGAGACCTGTGGGATCTGAGGGTGGACCACAACATAGCATTTTCACACTCTCTATTGATGTTTGTTTGCATTATGTTTTCTTTCTCGGGGTTTTTTTTTTCTTTCCTGTACAGCAAGATAACTGTATAAATATGTATACACATATTTGATCTGTCAAATATTTTAACATAATTCACATATATTAGACTTCCTGCCATCTAGGGGAGGGGGTGGAGGGTAGGAGGGAAAAATTTGTAATAGAAATCTTTGCAAGGGTCAGTGTTGAAAAATTACCCATGCATATGTTTTGCAAATAAAAAAGCTTTAACAACAACAAAAGATACCACAGGTAAATAACGGAGTGAAATAACTGTACCCACTCTTCTGGCTATTATATGACATAGCTGTATAAAGGCTAATAATAGCAATAAGAAAAGAAAAAGAAATTAAAGGTTAAAAGATGAGCAAAAAGGAGACAAAGCTATCCCAATTTTCCTTTTTTGGATGGGGTAATTGGGGCTGACTTGCCCAGGGTCACACAGCTAAGTAAGTGTGAAATGTCTGAGGTTGGATTTGAACTTGGGTCCTCCTGATTCCAGGGGGCATGTTCTATCCACTGCGCCACCTAGTGGCCCCCGTCCCTATTTTATGGCCACATGATGGTTTGCTTTGAAAATCCCAAGGAATAAGAAAATGACTCAATTGCAAAAACTAAGAATTTCAATAAAGTTTCAGGTTACAAAATAAATCCACAAAATCAACAACTCTCTATATAATTACAACAAAATTCAGGAGTCAATATTAGAAAGGGAAGTACCATTCAAAATAATTTCTAAACATATAAAACATTTGGGCATCTCATTGCCAAAGCATACTTAATACCTGTGTATATGCAATTATATAACATCCCTTAAAGACATAAAGAACAACCCAAATAGGTAGAAAAAAATTCAATGTTCATGGCTGGACCTTGTCGATATAATAAAAACTACAATGCTATAATATGACAATAAATGGCAGTACTACTACAAAATTAATTTACAGATCTGTTATGCCAATCAACTTACTACAGGGATACTTTCTAGAGTTAGGCAAAAGAGTATGATTCGTTTAGAGGAACAAAAGAATATCAAGGGGAATAATGGAAAAAAGGTAGTAGTGAAAGGGGAACAGCACTTTCAGACCTCTAAATATAATATAAAGCATCAATCACCAAAAACATTTGGTATAGGTTTAAAAGCAAGATAAGCAGATCCTTGGAAAAGACTAGAAGAATAAGAATTAGAAATAACTGAATTCAATAATTCAATGTTTGAGAAACACAAAAGCACAAATTGCCCAGGAGGAAAAAAATCCCTATTTTAGAAGAACTTTTAGCACAACTAGAAAGAAGAAATTAGGTTGGTAACAACACCTTGCACCATATTTCATGATAAAATCAAAACAGACGCATGACCTGAATATTAAAGCTCACAAGGACAGGTTTTTAATGATATGATGAGTAAACTCCCTTTACCTATACTGATGCTGGGAGACACTTTCTCTGTAATTGATGATCCCTTAAGGAGCTGCTTAGAACAAGGAGAAGTTAAGTATGCCAGTAGGTGTCAGGCAAGACTTGACCTAAGGTCTTGTTGGCTCCAAGACCAGCCTTCTATTCTCTATCCATGGTTCCCGCTATTAAAAATCATCATCATCATAAATGAGAACAGAAGCAGGTAACATACTTTTCACAGATATGGGTTCTTAACCAAATAAATATTAGAGGCAATTATAAGAGATAAAGTGGATGATTTTGGTCACATGAAACGGAAAGGCTTCTGCATGAATATAAATCTAATGACAAGATGGAAAGTGCTCAAACAATACAAATAAACTTACAAGCTGTTAACAACTGTATGAAAAATACTCCAATTCTAGTAACAAGACAAATATACACCAAAACAAACTTGAGGTTTTACTTTACACTAAGCAACTTTGCAGAGAGAACAAAAGTGGTGTATAGTCAGTGCTAGAGGAATCCTAGAAAGACAGACATATATTTGGGATGCTAAGGCTATGACCCTTTGGAGAGCAATCTGGAATTATGCAAATATAGTGGCTAAAACATCGATATCCTTTGACCAAGAGATTGCATTGTTAGGCACATAACCCCAAAATATCAAAAATAAAAAATCGTTCCATAGACACAAATATAAGAGGCTTATATGAACTGATACAAAGTGAAGTAAGCAGAACCAGAAAAACAAAATAGATGACTGCAACAATTTAAATGCAAAGAAGAACAACCACAAAGCAATCAAAATTGAATGATACAAAAGTATCAAGACTGAGTTTAGCCCTGAAAAAGAGATATGAGAAGACAATATATACTTTACCAAAGTGGGCAGGTTCAGCACAGACTATTGTACAGAATATTGTATATAAGTACAGAATATTGTATATAACATCAAAATGTTTCAATGTGTTTGATTCTGCTAAACATTTTATTTTTTCCAAAAAAAAAAGAAAATGAAAAATGGCAGACCTAAATAATTGGGAAAATGCTAATTGCTCATTGGTAGAATGGCAATATAATAAAAATGGCAATGCCCCCTTAAAAAAAACTAACAAAAAAACATTTTATTTTTTCCCACTTAATTTTTTTGTTATAAAGAATGACTTCTTAGAAAAGGGGGAAGGATAAATTGGGAAATGTAGGTACAGTGGTAAGAGTGCTAGTTTGAATCCCTAGCTTTGAATCCCAACTCTACTTTGCTCATATGTCTAGGAAATCACTTAACATCCTTGGGCCTCATCTATAAAATGAAGGAGTTGGGCTTGATGGCCTCTAAGGTCATTCTCAGTTCAGAATATATGTTCCTATGCCATAAATGCGAAAGATATAAATGGAATCTTTTTAAAAATATTTTTAAAAGGTCACTGATAACTGGAGAAAGCCATTTCAGTTGACTGAGAATGGCCAATCAGAAGTGAGATTGCAAAGTCTAGGGTTATAGAACCAGGAAGTATCTGAATATCAGGTCCCAATTCAATTCAGGGTTCTATTCACATTGTCAAGCTACCTATTCTGGAAAGTTGCTGGAGTCCCTGACAGGTTAAGCATTATACAAGCAGTGTGTCAGAGGCAGAATTTGAATCCAAGTCTTTCTGACCCCAAGGCCTGCTCTTTATTCAATATCAGCTGGCTTACTATGATGCCAGGACTTTTCTGATGTATATGTTTTGTTTTCTTGTGATTTTGAGCATCACAAGCATCAAGGCCCTTGGCCTCTGAAGCTCACTGAAGAGTACTATTGAGAGGCGGCTGGAAAAGCAAAATGACAAAATGAATATATCTTTTGATTTGGGATTCCTACTTCTGGGCAGGTAGCAGGGAGAGAAATTGAGTTCCAATTCTGACTCAGATATTTCCTAATTCTGTAACCTTGGACAAATCACTTAAATCGTACATTTGGAATAATAAAGTCCAGAGTTGTTTATAATGGTCAACTGAGCATTTTTATCACATGGATAAAGACCGTATATCTCTCAAGAAATTTGCTTGGAACATGTTTCTCCTGTGAAAGCCAAAAAAAAGAAAAGAAAAAAAAACCTGGAATCAGTGTAGCTGGTCCACTGACTGGGGTATGACTGAACAAGGTGCTGTATGGGAACATCTCTGTGCAGTGAGAAAAAACAAACTAAGGAATTTCAGAGAAGGCTGGGAAGACTTGGATGGAATGATACATAGTGGAAGGAGGAGTCAAAAGATAATATACATGAGGACTACCATTGTTTGCCTGTATCTGATGATGACATCATCATCATCATCATCATCATCATCATCATCAAAGAGAGCAAGGAAACTCCTTCTACCAATGCAGACCCAACACAGGCTCTTCAACTGATATTCTTAGGGCCCAGTTTGGGGTTTTAAGCCTTGACTGAGTTACCCAGGACAAGTACATGGCAGAGCTGGGAGTTAAACACTACTCCTCCGGACTGAGGTCTGCCCTCTACCCACCATGACTTTTTCCCTCCCTTTAAATACAATTACATAAATAAATGAATATTAAAATAAAGTGAAATGATGAGTCATTGTAATGACAAATTTCGGCCCCCTTATAGAAGAGCTGAGGAAGCCCGTCCTTCTTTTCAAGAGCTAGATGGGAGACCAGGGATTTGACATGCAATCTACTCTGTCACAAGCAGTCAATGAGTCACTTAATTTTGCTTAACTGTTTTTCTTTGTTATAAAGAAAGGTTAATTTGGGGGATGGGGAGTATATTCTGAAGTGGCTGTGATATAAAAACAAAAAGTATCATAAACTCATTTTTAAAAGAAAATCAAAGAGCTGGAGGCCACATTGGTTGCTGGAGTATTGTCATTTGAGCAGTGCTAGGACCTGCCTACAAATAGCTCACCTCCCCAGGAGCTATTATCTACCTTACAGGGGCGTTTGGAGAAAAGCACTTGATATATTTTAAAGCAGTAAAGAAATATGAGCTATTATGGGAACTGGTTGCTGAAATTCTACCATTAGAAATTCATTCCTCTGGGCTAAAAAGTATGCTGGTCCTTTCAATCACTTCCTTGGAGACTTAGAGTAACCCTGCTGAATCACTAACACTCTCTTGTGATTGGGTTAATCAGACACCAATTTTTTCCCCTGGATATAAGGGATCTAGGACAGCCCAAGGGCCCTCATGCCTGAAGAGATAGAAGGTGGCTGAAAATGGGAAGATGAAATCGATTTTTCTTCCCTTATAGTTTTATTTCAGGCCAGCTGGGGCAGTTAGTCCTAAGTGCCCAAGTGCAGAGTGTGTGGATGGTTGGGTGCAAACAAATCCCTACTATTACAAAAGCAACTTGTGTCTTATTCATGGTAATTCAGCGATAGCATCTTCATGTGTGACGGACAGAGAGCATAATAGGGGAAACAAAAAACACCAATTGGACAGATGCGGTTTCTGTAACTATGGAAATGAATTATCATAGAATGTCAGCATTAGAAAGGACCTTAGAATTTCAAACCACAGACAAAGCAGAAATCCATTCTATCTATATCATTCTTATGACTATCTGGCCTCTGTTTGGGGAAGGGATGAGGCAGAAGAGGAATAAGAGGAGGAAGAAAGAGGAGGAGGGAGGGAAGGGGAGGGAGGGAAGAAAGGAAGGAAGGAAGGAAGGAAGGAAGGAAGGAAGGAAGGAAGGAAGGAAGGAAGGA
>JAJPUD010001247.1:0-90620 GCA_023553655.1 Myrmecobius fasciatus | reverse complement strand
GGAAGGAAGGAAGGAAGGAAGGAAGGAAGGAAGGAAGGAAGGAAGGACAGACGGTGAGAGAAAGGAAAGGAAGGAAAAGAAAAAGGAAGAAATTGGAAGGGAGAGAAGGAAAAAGAAAGGGTGAAGAGGGAGGACGAAAAAAGGAAAGAAGGAGGAAATGAAGGACAGAGAGGGAAGGAGGGAATGAAGGAAGGGAAGGAGAGAGAAGAAAAAGGGAAGGGAAAAATGAATGTGAAGGAAGGGATGGAAGGCAGGTAGGAAGGGAATAAAGGATGGGAGAGAGAGGCAGCAAGGCAGGAAAGAATAGGAGGGGAAAAAGAATTTGGAGAGGAGGGTAAGATGGAGAAAAAGAGAGATACTAATGGTTTTGCAAATACCAGAGTGAACTGCACCCTCCAAAAGCATTTTTCTCTAAGTTGCCTTCCAGAAAAGCACTTTAGAAGGAGCCAGGGGCGCTACCCAGAGGAGAACAGTCCAGTTCCCTGACAAATGAGAAAGCTGGGACTTGAAATGCAGCTGAATTAAAAGGCACCAACTTGGAAGGCTGGTATTGTCCAAGGGAGACATGGGAGATGCTCAAATCAAATCCAAATCCAATCATCTCAATCATCTGCTAAGCAGTGAAATGTTCTTAGCAAGGGAGGGGCATCCTTACAGGAGGCTTTTCAGAACTGCCCCCCCCCCAGCTAGAGCCCATTTCTAACTAGCATCCCCTTCCCCCACGCTTAGCAGAAGCATGGTGTTTTTGTCAGGTCTCCTTTCCTCACAAATCGCTAAGGGGATAAACAAGCGTGTGTCATTCTTTTCCCTGGCCCCCATCGAACCCAAATGGGGAGGAAATGCTCTGCAGTATTGTGCAGGGCTGTCGATCGCCTTTTGCAAAAGGCTAGATGGGAATCTTTTAGCAAAACAGCTGGGAAGGGAAGCAACAGAACTCCCGACAATCTACCATTATGAGGGGAAAGGGTACTGGGCTGAAGATCAAAAGGGCTTCAAATCTCACAGCCTGGTCACACCCCTCAGGGTCTCAGTTTTCTCACTTGCAAAATGGGGATAATGTTACTGACTCTACCTACCTCTAAAAAGTGCTACAAAAGTCAGATATAACTGGTGTTCTTCTTCCCCTTCTTCATCCTCCCTCCCTCCTCCCCAAAACAACAAAGAATTTCTTTTTATCTGGGCTCAACCCAATTCAGATCTGGCCTCATATACTTAACTAGCTAGCAAGTCTCTCAGTCTGTCTCAGTTTCCTAATCTGCAAAACTGGGGGGGGGGTGCTAATGGCACCTACCTCACACAAGTTGCCCTGAGGACAAAATGAGATAATTTTGAAGCACCTAGCACAAAGTTCGGCACTAAGTAATTACTATACAAATGCTAATTAACTAGGTAGGGGGAGAGAGATAATGTGTTTCACTTGGAGTCAGGCTGACATGATATCAGGGGGAGATCTCCAGCAGGCAGGAAAGAAAGCACAGCTGGATTTTCAGGAAGAGATGAGATATATAGATTTGGGAATCATTTAAACACATATGAAACCTGGGGAAATGGAATTATCGAAATTGAGAAGAGGGATGGGGGCGAGGAGGGCACAGAACATGGCAGGGTACCTGTGGTTTGGGGACAGGACAGAGATGATCATCCAGCAAAGGAGACCAAGATGCAACAGACAGACAGGTGGGAGGAAATAATAAAGAAAAGTACATGAAAATGAGAAAAAGAGAATATATCTAGAAGGGAACGGTCAATAATGTCAAGAGCTGCAGAAAAGATGAGGACTGAGAAAAGGCCATTGGATTTCGCAGCTCAGAGATCACTGGTAACCTTGGAGACTGCTATTGCAGTGGAGTTGGAGCATTGGAAGACAGATTGTAAGGGCTAGAGGAGTGAGTGGGCGGTGAGCAAGCCCAGGCAACAAGTGTAAATGAATTTGCCTTCAAAATTCAGGCCTGGGTCACCTGATCCTTTCAGCTGGGACACTTTCTACCACACAATCAGCATCATTTTTTTTTGGACCAATTTAAAGTGGCAGGATTTTTCTCCCTTCCCTTTTTCTGCTTCCACCTAATCCCAAACACCTTTCCTGGTGTGTAAGAGCCAGAATGAATGATCACCAAGGGCGAGTTCACCAGGACATTTTAATTCACACATATCTGTACAAGCAATTGTCACCTCTAGCCTTTAGGTATTGGGTCTACATATGGAGGCAGCTAGAGCAGAGTGAGAAAAGCCTTGGTCTGTAAGTTAGGGTGAATTTTCCCCATCTAGCTAATCACAATCTCTCAGATCTGGGAGGGCTCTCAAAGGCCATCTAATGAAATCCATGCCGGACCCAGAATCCCTTCTACAGTGTCCCCAGCAAATGCTCTTCCAGCCTCTGCTAGAAAAGCCCCGGGGGGAAGGAGCCCCCTGTTCCCATCCCCTTCCCCAGCAGCCCAGGCCATTTTGGGCTCTCTCTCATCATTAGGAACTTTTGCTACCATCAAGTTACCATATGCTTTCCTACTAACTTTCACCCATTTCTACTTCTACCCAATGGGGCCAAGCAGAACAGGTCTAATTTCCTCATGACAGACCTTAAAGTACTTAAAGGCTACTAAATATATTGCCCTTGGGACTTCTCTTGTCTAGCCTGTGCACCACCAGCTCCTTCACCCCATCGTCACATGGCATGGTTCCAAATCCTCACTTTCTTGGTCAGCTTCCTCTGGATGAGCTCCAGGTTATTAATATCCTTGCTAAAATGATGTACCCAGAGCTGAACACAACATTCTGACTGGTCTGACTGGAACAGAATACAGCAGGACCATCAATCTCCTTCCTTCTGTTCTTTCAATCACTATTATTGCAGTCTCTGGTTGTATTTCACAATGAAAGTCCTCCTCTAAGGCTTGGCAAGACACAGGGAGGACTCTGGGATCTCCAAAGTTGGGCCATATTTAGGTCTGATCTTGGCTCGGCCACTAATTCCTTCTGTGATATAAGAGAATTCCCTTTCCTTTCAGAGTCTCAATTTCCTCCTTTGTCAAATGGAATGGGGTTGGATGAGGTGCTCTCCAAGGTCTTTTATGAGCTTGGACATTGTGAGATCCAAGGTGATTTTAGCAATCGCTGCAGTGTAGACTTTTTAGACTCCCCCCCCCGAGAAAGTAGCAGCAAATAAGTGTGATTTTTAAAAAAAGAGCTAGTTCCAAAACTGTCATTAAACTTGGGAAAATGAAGCCTTCCATCATTCCTCTGAAGCTCTGAGTCACCTCTGCAAGGACTTTTTGCTGAAGATTTTAATGAAAAGGTCAAAAATGATCAAATATAATAGACACTGTGTGTTAGGGGGATCTTTGTTAAACAAAGCATACCGGAAGCTCTACTTTGTGTCAAGAACACTTTGTCTTTGGGAGCCCTGGCACTGAGCTGTACTTCACTAATAGGTTTCTAAAGCTTTCCAGTTCTATGGGGCATCTCCAGGAAGTATAATTGCACAGCTAGGGCTGGAGGGTGCTGGTTTGCTTTTTTTTTTGTTCATATCTGCTGTTATTGTTGTTATTTTATAGTTTAAAGAGAGAGACTGCCATAGAGAAAGAACCTATTCTCAAGAGTGTCCCTGTTAATGTCCACTTTCAGCAGCATAAAGGGTCAGGGCAGGACTTTCCCAACACTACATTACAAGTTTTTTAATCTCTTAATCACAAATCCCAGTCCTTATGGCTCTCTTTAACAATGAGATGATTCAAACCCGTTCCAATTGTACAGTGATGAAGAGAGCTATCTACACCCAGGAAGAGGCCTGTGGGACCTCAACACAGCATTTTCACCCTTTCTGTTGATGTTTGCTTGCATTTTGTTTTCCTTCTCAGGTTTTTTTTTCTTTCTAAATCCAATTTTTCTTGGGCAGCAAGATAACTGTAGAAATATGTATACATATATTGGATTTGTCGTATATTTTAACATAGTTAACATCTAGTGGATTTCCTGCCATCTAGGGGAGGGGGTGGGGGGAAGGAGAGAAAAATTTGGAACAGAAGGCTTTGCAAGGGGCAATGTTGAAAATTTAGCCATACATATGTTTTGCAAATAAAAAGCTTTAATAAAAAAAATTTTAATAAAATAAAAAAATAAATCCCAGTCCTTATAAATGTCCCAATCACATGAGAAAGCCCATTGGGATGAACAAATAAACCTGCTAGAGGATTTAATTTTGGTAGCAATTTCTCAGGATGAGCTTAGCCCCTGTTTCAAATCCTTACACCCATTGGTGTTCTAAATGCCTCAGTTTCTAGCTCTGTAAAATGAGGAGATAGCACTCTGAATCACAATTGGGAGGGGAGAATCTTAATGGAAAGGAAAAGCTGACATAACAGATGAATTTAGCAATTAGATAACAGTGATAACGGTGGTATAGTGGGTAGAATACTAGGCCTAGAATCAGGAAGACATCTTCGTGAGTCCAAATCTAACCTCAGACATTTACTAGCAGTTTGACCCTGGGCAAGTCACTTTACCCTATTTGCCTAAATTTCCTTAACTATAAAATAAACTGGAGAAGGATATGGCAAACCACTTCAATATCCCTGCCAAGAAAACCCCCAAAAGGGTCACAAAGAATCGGACACGACTGAAATGACTGAACAGCAATAAAAACTGCAGCAAGGATAATTAGGCAAAATAGGAGGGCACTAATTAGATGGTGAGATCAGTATCCACATGTCAAACTAAGATATTCTCTCTTTCTCCTTACCCTCCACCCCCAGAAGATTTCCAGCAACCCCCAAGATCCAAAGCACTGCTCTGGTTACACTGAATGATCTCTAAGGCCTCTTCTGGCCAAAATATCTGATGACTTCTAGCGGGGTTATTTTTATTTGTTTTAAAAAATTCTCAGAACAATGGCATAATTCTGAGTTCTCCAGTACTATGGTAAAGCAAGGTAACCTTTATGTCTCCAAGAACAAAGTAAGGAGATCTCTGCAAAATGAAGTTCTAAGCAACTTTGCATGCCCTCCCTTCTGGGTTTATTGCAAGGAAAATGTTTCCTAAGCCTTAAAACATTACAGAAATAAGTTAATTATGGTCATCTTAATCATGGACCTTTAATATGGTACAAAAAATTAAAAGATCCTTATCAATTAGTACAAAAATAAGGAGAGTAATCATGAAGTTATTTAAATACACATATATAAAATCCTTATGTGTTCTTGGCAAAGTAGCTAATATGGACATCATTATCCCTATCTTATAAGTGGGAAAATTAGAGCTCTGAAATGTGACAAACACCAAAGTCACAAGCTAGCAAGCAAGTATCTCATCTGGGATTTGAAACCAGGGTTTTTTTTTTACTCCAAGTTAATCACTCTATTATAGCATTCTGCCTGCTATTATTAATTATCATAATAAAGTTAAAATGTCATGATAATTTTAGTTTCTAATACCTCTACCACATCTTTTATCTTCTCTGTAGACATCCAAATACTGTCTATAACCTGCACACTCTTATTAAGATTGCAAGTCAGAGAGAGACCTTAGGACACTCAGCTTCTCAAACCTTTCTCAAACCTTTGATATCGGGTCTTAAAAAGGAAATTGGAATTTGCAAGCAATGGGAATTTTATGAAGGCTAACGGAAGCCATTGGCAACAGATAAGTGGCGAAAGGATATGAACACAGTTTCCCAAAGAAGAATTTCAAGCTATCAACAAGCATATCAAACACTGCTCCAAATCACTAATAATAAGAGAAACACAAAATAAAACAACTCAATGGTTAGTATAGTATAATACAGTATAGCATAGTGTAGTGGCCAGAAAGAAAAAAGATGGGAAGAGTCAATGTTGCAACAGTTCTAGGAAGGCAAGCCCACTGGCCCACTACTGGAGCTGGCTCAACCTTTGGAAAAATTACTCAATAGTTTATACTCCTTGCTCCACAGATCCTACTACTGGTTGGAGCCTCTAAGGAAGTCAAAGACATAAATAAACATTTCCATATATACTAAAATACTTATGGTAGCAGTTTGTGGGCCAAAAGAACCCCCAGGACACGAATGCACTATTGGTAGAGTTGTGAACTGATCCAACCATTTTGGAAAGCAATTTGGAACAGTGCCCAAAGGGCTATCAAACTGTGCATAACCTTTTGATGCAGCAGTGTCTCTACTGGGCCTGTATCCCAAGGAGGTCATAAAGGAAGGAAAAGGACCAATGTGTGCAAAAATGTTTGTGGTAGCTCTTTTTGGGGTAGCAAAAAATTGGAAAACGAGTAGATTTCCAACAGTTGCAGAATGGCTGAATAAGTTATGGTATATGAAAGTAATGAGATATTATTGTTTTATAAAAAATGATGAGCAAGCAAATTTTTGAAAGGCCTGGAAAGATTTACATGAACTGATGCTGAGCGAAACAAGCAGAACCAGGAATACGTTGTATATAGTAACAGCAAGAATGTGTGATGTTGGGGAAGCTAGGTGGCACAGTGGATAGAGCACCAGCCCTGAAGTCAGAAGGATCTGAGTTCAAAAATGACCTCAGACACTTAATACTTTCTAGCTGTGTGACCCTGGACAAGTCAGCCCCAATTACCTCAGCAAAAAAATTAAAAAATAAAAAAAAATAATGTGTGATGATCAACTATGAAAGACTTGGTTTTTCTCAACACGTCCATGATCCAAGGCAATCCCAATTAACTCTGGATAGAAAATGTCATCTGAGTGCAGAAAGAGAATTATGGAGATTGAATGTAACTCAAAATATTCTATGTTCACTTTTTTTGTCTTTTTCTTCTGTTATTTTTTTCTCTTGTGGATTTTCCCTTTTGTTCTGATTTTTCTCTCCCAACATGATCCATAAAGAAATGTGTATTAAAAATTAATGTACACATATAACCAGAAAAAAAAATTTAAAAAGGGAAAAAGAAATGAGGAGGTCACTGTCAGAAAAAAAGAACTCTCACTGATTGAGGAATAGTTAAATAGACTGATACACATGACTATAATGTTACACTACTGTACCATAACTAACAATGAATATGAGGAATTCAGAATGATACAACAAGATCAAAATGAACTGATACAGAGTAGATTGAACAATCAGGAAAATAATAGCACGATGCTACAATTAGCTAAAAGAAAAGAACATCAAAATGAAACTGTATGCTTAGTGGAGGTAACTGAGTAGCACAGTAAAGGGAACACTAGAGCTGTAGTTAGGATGGATAATCCAAGTACAAATTCAGCCTCAAATATTTACTTGCTGTGTGACCCTGGGCAAGTTACTTGACCTCTTAAATAGTTTCCTTGTCTGTAAAATGGGTTAATAAGAATATCTATTTCCAGGTGTTGTTCCGCGAATAAAATGAGACGATATTTGTCAAGCTTTTTGCAAACAAAAAAAGTACATACATGTTAGCTATCATTGTTTTTATTGCTGTTTTAGACATAATGACCAATTTTTGCCTCAGAGTAGAGATAAGGAAGTCCTTTTCTTTCAGTACAGAGGGGGAGGTGGAAAAGGGGACCACGGGTACGAACGTTTCATACACTGACATAAGTGGCCACTGCATCAGTTGGTTTTGCATGACGGTTTTTCACTATTTTAGGGAAGGGCCCACTTGGAAGGGAGTTGAGTGGGGAATAATGTCTATCCAGAAGTGATCATAAAGGAAAAATAAAATGCATCATGAAAAAAAATTTAATTGGAAAAAAAGGAAATGATAATTTTTTCAGCTTTAATCTCTTTCAAGTGCAATGAAGTCTGTTCCTTTTACCAAGCAAATCATCATACAATTCATATTTAAATGAGATTTGAAAGTTTACAAAGCAATATATACATATATATACGAAGTTTTATAAAGCAATTATATATATATGTTGTATATAAATACATATAAATAAGTACATATGCATGTCAATATACATATATATATTGCTTTCTAAACCTCCATATATATGTATATATAGTTGCATAAATCTTTGTGTGTTATTTCACTTGATCCTAGCAACAGCCCTTTGAGGGAGAGTGCAGGAACAGGAAAACTCCATTTTATGAATGAGGAAACTGAGACTTGGAGAGGTAAAACTCCTGATGATTAGTCATTTAGAGCTGAGAGAGACACTCTACATCATGGGGTTAAGTATCTTGTCCAACTTCCCACAGGGGAGCAAGTGTCATATGTAGGCTGTGAACTCTGGTCCTCTCACTTGGAATTCAAAGGGCTTTCTATTCCCTCATCCCTCATATGGTCACACAGCTTTGGGCCACTCTCATCCTCAAGTCCCCCTAACTCCAAGTCTGGCCCAAGCTGCCACTGTTCAAAGAAAGCAGTTCTCTCAGAGTCAATCTTCAAGGTTCAAAGGTCTTTCTGATATATGAAATAATACTTCAAAACCTGACAGATGCATGCTTTTTCTAGTGTGGGCAATGCTTCCAGCAACACAGATAAAAGATTCTTCTGTCCCTTAGGAGAAAGTTCTTTATTAGATGTTATGGCCAAGAAAAAGTCATCCTTTGGTGGTCAACGTGGTGCTGAGCTCTCTTTTCTAAACGTAAGCCAGCTTGTGAGCTTGCTTTAGGGCAGCTAGGTGGTACAGGGGGCTAGAGGACCAGGCCTAGAATCAGGAATACCTGAGTTTAAATCTGATCTCAGACACGTACTAGCTGTGTGACCCTGGGTAAATCACTTTACCCTGTTGGCCTCAGTTTCCTCATCTGTAAAATGAGCCGGAGAAGGAAATGGCAGACGATTCCAGTATCTCTGTTAGGAAAACCCCAAAATGGAGTCACAAAGAATCAAACATGACTGAAATGACTGAACAACAATAGCAGCCTTTGAACACCTCCCAGGTTGCTGTAACATGATAGGGCACAAAGAATGTTTGTGGCAGTCCTTTTGTAGTGGCTAGAAACTGGAAACAATGGATGCCCATCAACTGGAGAATGGCTGAATAAGTTATGGTATATGAATGTTAGGGAATATTATTGTTCTGTAAAAAAACGACCAACAAGATGATTTCAGAGAGGCCTGGAGACACTTGCATGAACTGATGCTGAGTGAAATCAGCAGAACCAGGAGATCATTATATACAGCAACAAGAGTACACGATGATCAATTCTGATGGACACAGCTCTCTTCAACAATGAAATGTTTCAAACCACTTCCACTTGTTCAGTGAAGAAAGCCATATACACCCAGAGAGAGGGATGTGAAATGTGGAGCACAACATAACATTTCCATGCTCTCTATTGATGTTTGCTTGCCTTGTGTTTCCGTTCTCTGATTTTTTTTTCTTATAGATATGATTTTTCTTGCACAACAGTGATAAGATTGGAAATATGTATACACATATTCGATTTGTCAAGTATTTTAACATAATTAACATGTAGTGGACTTTCTGCCATCTAGGGGAGGGATGGGGACTGGGGGGAAAATTTGTAACAGAAAGCTTCGTAAGGGTCATTGTTGAAAAATTACCCATGCGTATGTTTTGCAAATAAAAAGTTTTAATACAAATAAAAAAACCCCCAAAATATGATAAGGCATAGTCTCAAAGCCTTTCCATCTTGGCATATCTTATCAGAGCTTGCTCTGTGCTAGTATCCCCTTCAAGAACCCAGTGTCACCTCTAAACTCTGCTGCGGTGGCAGAGGAGAGGTACATTATTGTCAATTCAATAGCTGCATTAGCCAAATCCTGGGTTAATGCCATTTTCAACCAGAACTAAAATTCTCTGCACAGCAGAACCCAGAGGCAAATTCTTTCTCCCAGTCCCAAGTGTCTTTCATCTCCTTAATAGTTCTAGTTCTTGAAATGAAAGAAAATAATTTGATAATATAGAGTATAATCCACCAAAGTCTTCTAAACATATAATATTTAATTAATATAACAAAAACAATCTCATATTTGTTTATGTGGTTTTAAACTAATAAATCATCACATTATATCCATGTAATAATTGCAAAGGCAATGTAGGGTAACAAAAAAGGTCCCAGTGCTGTACTCCAGTAGAAACTGATTTCTGTTAGCTCATATTGACTTAGAAAACCACAAATTAACCTTATGTGTGTTGCAATGTAAAATTTTATTTATTTGTTAAAAGTTTTCCAATTACATTTTAATCTGAATCCAGTTGCCCCAAGCTGGGGACCTCAAGCCAAGAGCTGGATCAACACCTCTTAAGTCTAGACTGTGCCAGAAGGCCTGGATCTGAGGTTCTACTCTAAGCCTTCCTAGTTGAGTGATTACAGACAAATCATGATCTTCCTGAATCTCAGTTTCTTCATCTATATAGTGAGAATTAGAGATTGCCTGAGTATGTATGTTGTATGTTGTAGCAAAGATTCATTTTGGGGCATGGGTTGGATCAGGTAGCCTCTGAGGTCCCTTGAAACTTTGATATTCTATTATCTGGTGAGAGGGAGAAGTAAGAGGGAGAAGAAGAGAAGTATACTCTATATTATAATTGGCATTATAATTGGAGGCCAATAAATAGATGTGGAATAATTATAGCATTATCTTAGTGGAAGGCATATTAGAATAAGAAAGGGAAGGGAAAGGAAATCATGGAGGCCCTTGAAAATTAGACGGAAGAACTTAGCCTTGAAACAATAGTCAATGAAGACCACATTGACTCTGGGCATAAATCTGACCTTTTCATTGCAGAATATGCAAGCTTCTCAGAACTACCTTTTGAAAAAGTGTTATTATTATTATTATCATTATTATTTTGTGAGGCAATTGGGTCGACTTGTCCAAAGTCACACAGTTAGGAAATTTTAAGTGTCTGAGGCTGGACTTGTACTCAAGCCCTCCTAACTCCAGGGAGGGTACTGTGCCATCTAACTGCCCCTATAACTATCTTTTGCTCTCACATTTCTATTCAACCATGTCTTTGCTGATGTTTTCCTATGCTATCTAACATCCACTTCAAACAGGCCCTGTTGTAATGTAGTAGAAAAAGCTTCCTCTGGGAAATGTAGGTATTGGACAAAATGTCTCAAAAAGTCCTTTCCATCTCTAAAACTCTATAATTCTAAGTGGTTTCCATTTTAACTACTCCTAATTAGCTCAAGTAATGTCCATGTTCACATTGCTAGGCTTGAGTTGTACATGCAGACCGGAGGAGGCCACTGGGACTTTTTTCATCCAAATGCACGTAAACACACCTCAGTTTCTCAAGGCACCTGCTTACGCATTGGCTTACAGGCACATCTGAGTCAAAATTAGTTCTAGTTGTAATGAGTCAAGAAAGAACAGAGAGTTTGTTCCTTACCCTTTCTTGAAATTATCTGTTCCAATATTTATTTCCAAAACCCAGAGGAAAAGGGGCTAAAGTTCCAAAAAAGACTGAGTTGCCTGAGTATCATGAAGTGGCAGAATCTACAACATTTCATAGCATCACTTTCCATACCTTCACACATACATATATGAATACACACTCACACACATACACACACATACCTGCCCTTGGAGAAAAGGAAGATTAATGGTCATAGACAACAAGTGAATGTCAAAGGAGGGATGTGAATCCAACTTTTCTTGGTTCTAGGTCCAATATCCTTTCTATAATGTCACCCTGCCTTTACCTCATTCTTCAAAACACTTCCCTGAACATATATTACACCCTGATCACTCACAATATCCACTTTTCCTTTGTCCTCTCTGTCATACTCATCATTAGTTTTTAGTATATTGTGTCTCATTGTTACACTGCAACGCCAATAAAATGTTTGTACTGAAAAGATGGATCTTTATAAAAAAGGAAACACAAAAATGTTTGTGGCAGCCCTTTTTGAACTAGAAACCGAGTGAATGCCCATCAACTGGGGAACAGTTGAACAAGTTATGGTATATGAAAATAATGGAATATTACTGTTCTATAAAAAGCTGAAGAACAAGCTGATTATACAAAGGCCTGGAAAGATTTACATGAACTGATGCTGAGCAAAACAAATAGAACCAGGAATACATTGTACACAATAACAGCAAGAACGTGCGATCATCAATATGAAAGGCTTGGTTCTTCTGAGTGGTTCAGTGATCCAAAACAATCCCAATAGGCTTTGGACAGAAAATGCCATCTGCATCCGCAAAAAGAACTATGGAAACTGAATGTAAATCAACACGTGCTATGTGCTATGTTCAATTCTTCTTTGCTGTTTTTTAAACTCTCTCCCATGGTTTTCCCTTTGGCTTTGATTTTTCTCTCCCAACATGATTTATAAAGCAATGTGTATTAAAATTAATATTTTTTTAAAAAAGGAAAGAAAGTGATCCAGGGTTACTTGGAGTAAGAAGCAAAGCTTCAACATGAACTTAGGACAATTGGATCCAAATAGAACATTCTTTCTTCTCTTCTAGGGTCCCCTCACATTGCAAAATAATGTGAAATAATTAAAGAAAAGTAACTATTCATAAAAAAAATTGTACATGTTTAACATATATTGGATTACTTGCTGTCTAGGGAAAGGGATGGAAAGAAGGGAGGAAGAAAAATTTGGACCACAAGATTTTGCAAGGGTGAATGCCGAAAACTAGCTTTGAATGTGTTTTGAAAAAAAAAAGCTATTATTAAATTTTTTTAAAGATTTAGAGCTGAAAGGGACCTTATCATGACAATCATTTCAGTTGTGTCTGATTCTTCATTTGGGGTTTTCTTGGCAGAGATACAGGACGGGTTTGCCCTTTTCTTCTCCAGTTCATTTCACGTATTGAGCCACATAAATAAAAAATAAAAGAAAAGATGCATCTTTGCTTTCATGGGAAACTTTAGGTCACTAAAAGATCCTTGCAATTTTCTGAAAGCAATTCAGTCTGCTCTCCTCTTCCTGGTCAACTCTAGGCCCAATTAATTTGGACTGTTTGTCTCAGGCATGTATACTTTTAGATGAGCTCTACAGAATGTTCATCCAAATGCATGGGAAGATCTAGGCAACTGAATTTGTATTCATTTTGCCTTTCCTGTGTGGAGTGACTACAAATTTCTCTTTAGAAAGTACCATGGCTTGATATAATCAGCAAAAAGTCATTATGAAGAGGAGCATCTTGGAAGATCTCACCGTTCCTAGGGAAACCCTCTTCAATCAGCCTCTGCTGGATTTTGTTCATCACACAGTGGGAAAGAACTTTGGAAAACATCTCCCTTATCTTTTCCTCCATTGTTCCTTATTATGAAATGGTCATTGAACAGGATCCTGTCTGCTATTACATCTTTGAAGCAATCCTAAATAATCATCATGTGGGGATGAAAGACTCCTTGCTCTTAAATCAAGAAAAAAAAATCCCTTTGGGTTCAGAGTCTTAGGGATGTATCCATCCCAGTGTAAGAGGCGTGGATGGTGATATGTTCACTTGTGTGGTACCCATTGCCTTTGGTCTCTACTTTGGGGCTGCTTCAGCTAGGCTGGCTTGCCTGCTCTCCCCATCTACCAAATGAAATGACATGATGCACAATATGACCTTGTATTCTCAAAATCGTTCAGTTATTTGGGAGTTGGTCAAGAAGTGACCTGTTACTGAATCTTATTTGCAAAAGACTGTTTGTTCCCTACTAATGCCCTTAAGAAGGATTCACAGCTAGCCAACTATTCTAAAGATTCTGTATAGCTGAGAGACAAGGCATCTGGACCATTACTTGTTGACCTTCTCTGTCACTTTGGGGGGGGGGTGAACAAGGTCTGAGATTTTTCCCATGTATCTGCTATCTTCTCTTTCAGATACCTTGCTTCTTAGTCCTTCATCGCCTTACAATTGTATCTCCTCCACCTACACTTGGTGTTGTGTTTTCTATCTCTGTGTTTCCATCTCCACTAGGAAAGCCATGGGGTCTGTGATGTTAGGGTCTAGGAAGGTGGATAGTTCTCCTATCCTGGATGGAAAATAACACTGTTAAAATGGCTTTTGTATATCTTTTCCATTTGTCTTGTTTGCAATCCTAGTACTTTCCTCCTTGAGTGCCCTTGAAATGACTCTCCTTATGTGTACATCTTGCTAAGCTTTCATTAAAGTGGTTTTACCAGTCCCTAAATGTAGAAATGATAAAGGTTGCTGGCACAGGGATCAGTACTAGTGTCCCTATGAGGTAATTCCTTTATTTAAAATTATTTGAGGTCGTATGACTGTGTCAGAAACTTGGGGTTGGAGTCCCAACTCCAATGGTTATTAGCTGTATGAGTCACTCTCCTCTCTGGGTCTTGGTTTTTCTCATCTATAAAATGAAGAGGCTAACATTTACCTTCCCTACCTCACAGGGTTGCTAGGAGGAATTCATTTTGTAAAGTTAAAAGTGCTATAGAAACATGGTGGCTTACAATTCCCTTGTGTTACCTGACTCTGTTCTCCCCTCAAACCCAACTTGTTGCTCCAACTTCCATTGTATACCTCTTGCCGACCCTTCAGGATATGGTGAAACACTTTGGCTTGAGCCCAGGATAGCATTCTGTCTCCTCACATAGATGGGGACTTGTACAATGTCTTTTTTTTTGACTGGACAGACATGACCCACCTAAGGCAACATGGCTTAGTTGATAAAGAGCCAACAAGACCCAACTTCTCCGACATCCTGGCTGTGTGGCCCTAACAAGTCACCTTACTTTTCAGTACTCTAATCAATTCTCTAAGGCTAGAAAGTTGCAGAGGTGCCAACCTGCATTGGTAAAGGGAATTTCCTCCTTCAGGAGTTCTCTCTACCAGTACAATCAGAGGTTCAGTTCCCTTAGTCACCAGCATCCTTCTACTCCTTCGAGAAGACTTCTCAAAACAGAGGCCTACGTATTTGCCTTTGGAATACTTAGCTACGCATATAACCACATACAACTAAATACGGTGACTTCAACATTGTGGGTAGGACCAAATAATGACGCCAAGTTGGTACCCGTGCCACAAAGGCTGGGAGAAACAAGTCCGAGGATCGACTGCAGGTCATCGGCCTAAGTTTCCCCTTGGACCATCCACTGACTATTTGGTCCCATTTGGGTTTCACTTATATTTCAAACCATTTCTTGAGTGGGACCAGGGCTGAAAGAGGCCTCTTGTTTTACATGTGGGGAGCCTGGGGTCCAAAGGGGTTAACTGGTTTGTCACAGCTTGATTGCCTCTGCTGTGGTATAAAATGGTGAACTAATAAAAGCCATAGCAACCCTTCTTAGCTCAAATGAATCCCCAGATCTTATCCAAGAGGTTGATTGCCATTCGGATAACACAAACAGCAGTAGGGATCGATACATCTAATTATCCCGTCCTGTGCCGGCCGAAGGCTAGCCTCCTAGGACGGCATTATTGGGGAAGAAGCTGAGACACCATGGGGAATATCGATGGCATTTCCAGGTTTTCTGAAAGGATGGCTTAGGTCCGGAAATGAATCTAAAGCTGATGTTTCAGCCAGGCTTGTCCATGAATGTCAATGGCACATCAATAATTCTGATGCAGGGGGTGGGGGCGGGGAAGGGGGGGGAAGAGCAGTGATGCACAGCTGCACATTAGCTGGAAGAGCACCAGGTGACTGTCCTGATGAGCTTGCATAATTAGCCGGGCCCTGCGCTAGCAATGCAGCACCGTGGCAGCAGAGAGAGCTTTATTTATTTAGGAATCTGGAGGGTGTGCCAGTGTTTCCTCTCAGTTAACCTGCTCACTGAAGGAAAGATAATAATTTGGGAGAAGGAGGGGGGCTACTCCAACGGATCTGTGGTTTGATCCGGGCTGCTGCTTCCACTAGCCTTTCCAGCTTCCGTAGCTTCCTATCCGTCCTCCATCAGGGATCCAACCCTGTACACCAGAGACACTACTCTGGCTCTTTTTTAAAGATCTCCAGGGTATTTCTTTAACACTCAGGCTGCCCATCTGTTCTCTCTCCTTGCTACATGAACAGCCAATGGCCTTGTCCAGTCAGACAGTTCCTTGAGGATGACTTTTATGTTACTTCTTGCCTGCAAGTAGTCTTGCATAATATGTCACAGCCTGTTTGCTCCCACCATGCATCTCTCCACTGACCTTGGGGTCACCAACAATTCTGATTCTTTTGAGATCATTTTATTCCATGATTTAAATAAGTCACCTAAAATATATATATATATATCTAAAAAGCAGCTAAATAATATCACTAGGAAGATATTAGTGTTCAAGAGAAAGGCTCTGAAAATAGGAAGCGATTTAGGATCAATAAAGTTCATCATAATTTCCCCACATGGAGTCTAGCCTGATCTCCCTGTCCTATTCCACTTTAGGTCCAGCTCACTGTGTATCACCAGCTCCTGTTCTGAAAGATTAACAGGAAGGGTTTGTAAGGGGTGGGGGGAATGTTCTGGAGGGGAGGAGAGAAAGAGAAGTCTATGACAACTCCCAAAATGATAATAATAATCACAGATCCTTGTGCTATATGTGCTCCTTGAAGTAAGGGTCTGTGTCATACTTGCCTTTACATCCCCAGCAATCAGCCCAGTGCCTGGAATACAGCCATGACAATCAAGCCTCAATGCATTGGTCGCACATATTTATTTCATGCTTTCTGAGATGAAAAATCTTCCATCACCATTATGTCAGAAAAAAAAATGCTTGCCCTTTGAGCCTCACAATGGCCCAATGAGCTAAGTTGTTCAAATGTTTGGCATATCAAGAAACTGAGACCTGGAGGAGGGAGGTAATGTGACCCAGGTCACATGGCAGAGAGAGGGTTCTTTGAATGTCATGTCCAAGGCCTTTTTCTATTGTACCCCACGTAGTATCTTAAGGAAAGAATATTAAAACCCAATTCTAAGTGCTTAGTAGGAGGTTTTTTTTTTTGTTTTTTTTAATGCCCCAAAGAGATCTAAGGAGACTGAATACAGCTGGAAGCATAATATTTTCACCTTTTTTGTGTTTGCTTTTTTTTTCTTGTTTTTTTCCTTTTATTCTGATTTTTCTTGCACAACATGACAAATATGGAAATATGTTTAAAGGATTACAGAGGTACAATCCATATCACATTGTTTGCTGTCTTGGGAGGGGGGAGGTGAAGGAGGAAGGGAAAAAATTGGAACTAAAAATCTTACAAAAAAGAATATTAGGGGAAGCTAGTTGGTGCAGTGGATAGAACACCAGCCCTGAAGTCAGGAGGACCTGAGTTCAAATCTGCTCTCAGACACTTAACACTTCCTAGCTGTGTGACCCTGGGCAAGTCACTTAACCCCAATTGCCTAGGCAAAAAAAAGAATGTTAAACTCTCTTTACATGTAATTAGGAAAAAATACCATTGAGGAAAAAAGCACCTCAAAATCTTAAGCAACAGGTTGCTGCTCACTCCCCAGACATGGGATGTGTTCCACCCTCATCTCCGCCTCTTAACTTCCTGTAAGACTCAGCTGAGATGCCCCCTCCTACAGGAAACTTTTTCTTAGTTCTCTGTCTTTGGCTGTCTGTATCTGTCTATGTTTTAAATAGGGATAAAAGGCCAAGGATCATGTCTGAAGGGCACTTGGAGCAAGTGCCAAGTAGGCCTGGTGGTTCGCACCTGTTGATGTCACACAATTTCTTTTTCTGCCCTTCGCTGAGGCTCCAATGGCACACATAGACTGGAAAAAGGGACCACTAGGGCTCCTGGCCTGGACAAACATTCCTAAGACCTGGTATCAGGTCTTTCCCAGCCTCAATTCCCCCTACCTTTCATGCCTCACTTGCCACTCTTTTCTGTCCAGTACTCTATGTTCCAGCCTAGCAACACTGGCAGCTGTTCCCTGATCTCATTCTGCCCTCTCCTGCCTTCATGCATTCATGCAGGCCAGCTTATCTGCCTGGTCATACTTCCTCCCTTCCCATCTCTGCCTGGGGAAATAATAATTTCTCCAAATCTCACTGTCCTCATCTGTAAAATGGGAAGTCAAATTCATTTACTAGCTGTCTCATAGAGTTGTTGTAAAGAAACTGTACTGTAAACAGTAAAGTACTATAGAATTATAAGCCATGTATTATTCAGAAAGACCATAAAAGAGATAGTTTGATATATAGCACAGAGAGGCCTGGCCTTGGAGGTAGGAAAACCTGGATTAAAGGCTTGCTTCTAAAACCTAAAACTCTATGGCCATGGGATATTCATTTATTGGCAGCTCTCTAAAAGAAGCCCGTGTTTGTATCAGTAGAGGGACATCCTTCCCAACTGATGAGGTTCCACCTCTGAATGCTCTCTCCTCCATTCAGCCTTCCTTGACAAGATAGTGCTTCCTCCTCAGATATTCCCAAAGTGATCTGATCTCTCCTTTGCTCTGATAGCATTCTCCTTTGCATCACAGTTATTTGTGCTTATATTAATTGCCCCCATAAGGAGGAGAGCATGGATATGCCATTTTCATCTGAGTATCTTGGGAACCAAACAAAATATCTGTTAATCAATCTATAAGCATTTATTAAGCACCTGCTAGGTACAAGACTCTATGATAGGTACTGGGGATAGAAAGACACAGAAAGAGATAATCCCTATGCTCCACATCCTTTCATTTGTTTTCCTGAAGAAACATCAAGCACAGAATGGATGCATCAAGAATAAACCCAAGAAACCAAATTCTCACTCTTTGCAGATGACATGATGATATGCTTAGAGAATCAACCAAAAAACCACTAGAAACAATGAGCAACTTTAGCATAACTGTAGAATACAAAATAAATTCACATAAATCATTGGCATTTGTATATGTTACCAATAAAGTCCAGCAGCAAGAGATACAAAGAGAAATTTCATTTTAAACAACTGTAGATAATATAAAATGTTTTGCCATCTTCCTGCCAAGACAAAGTCAGGAACTATATGAATACAATTACAAAATACTTTCTATATAAATAAAGTTAGATCTAAACAAATGGAAGAATATCAAGTGCTCATGGGCAGGCCGAGTTAGTATAATAAAAATGACAATTCTATGTAAATCAATTTACTTATTCAGTGATATCCAATCAAATTACCAAGAAATTACTTTGGAGAGATAGAAAAAAATAATAACCAAATTCATCTGGAAGAACAAAATGTCAAGAATTTCAAGGGAATTAATGAAAAAAATGCAAACGAAGATAGTTTAACTAGACTAGACCTAAAACTATATTATGAAGCAGCGGTCATCAAAACTATTTCATACTGGCTAAGAAATAGAGTAGTTGATCAGTGGAATAGGTTAGCTTCACAAGGCACGAGTCAATAACTACACTAATATAGTGTTTGATAAACCCAAAGACTCCAGTTTCTGGAATAAGAACTCACTATTTGACAAAAATTGCTGGAAAAATCGGAATATAGTATAACAGAAATGAGGCATTGACCAACACCTAACACCCTATCTCAAGATAAAGTCAAAGTGGGTTCACGATTTAGACATAAAGGGTGATATTATAAGCAAAGTAGGAGAACAAGGGATAGTCTACATCTTAGATCTGTAGAAAAGAAAGACATTTATGGCCAAAAAAGAACAACAGAACATTATGAAATGCAAAATGGATAATTTTGATTATATTAAGTTAAAAAGTTTTATACAAAAAAACCCCAACAATGCAGCCAAGATTAGAAGGGAAGCAGAAAACTGGAAAAAAACCTTTTACATCCAAGGGTTCTGATAAAGGACTTATTTCTAAAATTTCTAAAATTCTAAAATATAGAGAATTGAATCAAATGTCTAAGAATACAAGCCATTATCCAAGTGATAAACAGTCAAAGAATATGAACAATTTTCAGATGAAGAAATTAAAACCATTTCTAGTCATAGGAAAAAATGCTCTAAATCACTATTGATTACCAGAAATTCAAATTAAGACAAGTCTCAGATTGGCTAAGATGACAGGAAAAGATAATGATAAATGTTGGGAGGGGATGTGGAAAAACTGGGACGCTAATGCATTGTTGGTGGAGTTGGGGACTGATCCAATGATTCTGGAGAGCAATTGGGAACTATGCTCAAAAAATTATCAAACTGTGCATATGCTTTGACCCAGCCGTGTCTCTTTTGGGTCCATATCCCAAAGAGATCATCAAAAAGGGAAAAGGATCCACATGTGCAAAGATGTTTGTAGCAGCCCTATTTGTAGTGGCAAGAAACTGAAAACTGAATGGATGCCCATCAGTTGGGGAATGGCTGAATAAATTATGGTATATGAATGTTATGGAATATTATTGTTCTGTAAGAAACGACCAGCAGGATGATTTCAGAAAGGCCTGCAGAGACTTCTATGAACTGATGCTAAGTGAAGTGAGTGGAACCAAGAAAACATTGTACTCAGTTACAAGAAGATAATGCTTTGATAAATTCTAATGAACTGTGGCTCTTTTCAACAGTGAGGTGATTCAGGCCAATCCCAATGGTCTTGTGATGGACAGAGCTATTTGCATCCAGAGAGAACTGACATAATATTTTCATCTTTTATGTTATTATTTGTTTGCTGTTTTTCTCTCATTTTTCCCTTTTTGATCTAATTTTTCTTGTGCAGTATGATAAATGTGGAAATATGTATAGAAGAATTGCACATGTTTAACATATATTGGACTACTTGCTGTCTAGGAAAGGAGCGGGGAGGGAAGGGAGGGAGAAAAATTTGTAACACAAGGTTTTGCAAGGGTTAATGTCGAAAACTATCTTTTGCATGTATTTTGAAAGTCAAAAGATACTATTAAAAAATAAAAAAGAATCAACCCAAGATCCTTTGGGAGGGAGGACACTAGAAGTTGCAGGGACTAGGAAAGATTTTCATGGAGAAAGTGATATTTAAGACTCTTCTTTTGTTTGTGATTTGTTGAGAGGCGACTGGAGTTAAGTAACTTGTCCAGGGTCACACAGTCAGGAAGCATTAAATATCTGAGGTCATATTTGAACTCAAGTCCTCCTGACTTGATAAAGGGCTGGGGCTCTATTCATCTCCCTGCTTCCTTGAGCTTCTTCTTACACACAAAAAGGGATTTGGTGAGATGGAAAGCAGCAGGGAGGGTATCTGAGACATAGAAGGTAGCATTGTAAAGGATGGACACAGGAAAGGGAATGTTATGGCTGAAGAATACACGGCAAGTTTCACTATCTCAAGTTACCAATGAGCTGTAAAAAAGGTGCTAACATAATGAGGAAGTAATGACAACTCACATCTGCTGTATTTCAGAATTCACAAACCTTGTTCTTGACAAGATTCCAGTGAATGAGGCGGTGTGCTATTATTTCTATTTTAGAGATGAAGAAACTGAGGCTTGAGGAGAAGTGACGTCACAAAGTGTAAAGTGTACTTAACTCACAGTTAAAATCCTTGCCCAGTGGGGGAGGATTCTGGGAAGATGGCAGAGTATGTTGGCAAATTCCAGGCTCTCCAGATTTCCCCCCATAAATACAACAAATTTGTGCCTCAGGAAAAATACAGAGTGATAAAAAATCAAGAAGACTTGGGGCAGAACAGGGATCCTCCTGGTACAGGACAAGAAAATCTGAAGAAAGGCCCTAGGCTGGGAATTAACCTGTAAAATACAAATACCCCTGGGCTAGTTTCACAGAAACACCAAATAGGGAGCTCTGGGGTGACCTGGGTTTTGCTGGAGGCTCAGCAGGAACCACTCAAACTTTCACCTTCTGGACAGCTTGAGGAGTCTGGGATCTGAGTTCAGGCCCACTGAAGGAACTGCGGCTGATGAGGAATGCCAGGCCGGCTGTGCAACAGAGTTAAGGCCCTGGGTAGAAAGGAACCAGCACACTGGGAGTGCAGAGGCAGTGGGGCAGGGACATTGCTGACTGTGACTACTTGCAGGAGGGTAGAGCTCTTGGTTTGGGGTTCCAGGTCAGGGGAGAGAACTCAAATGAAGCTTGTGGCATCATCCCTCCACCCTATAATTAGAGGGACACTAATACCTCTTATTTTTAAAAAAATGAACCAAAAAAGAAGAAAGAACTCTACCATAGAAACTTACTACGGGAACAGAGAAGACCAGGGTTCATCTTCAGAGGAGGACATCAAAATTATCAAAAATATTGCACTAGGAGCAGCTAGACAGCATTGCAGAGTACCAGCCCTGAAGTCAGGAGGACCTGAGTTCAAATCCGGCCTCAGTTACATAATATTTCAAAGCTGTGTAATCCTGAGCAAGTTATTTAACCCCAATTGCCTCACAAAAGAAAAAAAATAAGATTAAAAAATATTGCACAAGAAATAATGAACATTCAATGAACTTGAAGATTTTCAGGGCTTTCTATCAACCAAACCCAAATTTAATAGAAAATTTAACATATAAGAGGCCAATATCAAAGATCAATTTCAAAGAACTCAATATCGACAAATTGTTTATATGTATTTTTAATATGGGAAATGTATTTCATATGTTTAAGATTGACATCAACAATAAGGTAGCTCAAAAAAAGATTGGGACAGAGTTATACAATACGTAATACAAACATGTTATACAAATGAGGTACAGAGAAAGAACAGACACAGAAGCATTAGAATGGGGAGGAGGGCTCATAGTTTTGAAAACCTACTCACATCAGGAATAAGTTAAATAAGCAACACTACATATATATCATGAAAGGTATAGCACCCTCCAAAATCTATAAAGACAAAAAGAGGGAGGGATGAGCAGAGGGGAAGCAAAGAGTGAGAGAAGAAGACAAGGGAGGCATCCATGAGTGAGGGAAAGTTAAGTAATAGCAAGGTATGTCGTGGAGCAGAATTAAAGCAAAAAATCAGCAGAGATAGAAAAGATAAGGGAGGGCAGTGTGTGTGTGTACGTATATATCTTCATAAGTGTACACAAATATATCTTTTCCTAACTATAGTTTGCTTGGGTGTGGAGGAGATGAAAGAGGGAAAAAAGAATAAAATAGTTGCACAGCAGAGAACAAAAGAACAATTTACAAGGAAGTAAAGAAAAGATGGACATTTATGAATATAATTTCTTCTACTAATATATATATACTTTCTTGATCTACTAATTTGTTGTTTTATATTTTGAATCCTCCTTGATGTTCTGTTAGGCACGTAACAGTGTTCTCTTGATCGGTTTTATTTTGTTTGGTATTCCTTTTCTGTTTTTCTCTTTTCTTATTCTGCTTTTTTTAATAAAATAAATTATAAAAAAAATCTTAGCCCAGCTAACTAGCTAAGTGGCCTTGGGAAAGGAGTCTCTCTATTCCTTCTCTGAACTTGTTTCCTTGTCTGTCAAATATAGGGGATAGACTAGATGGTCTCCAAGGTCTCTTCCACTCTAAATTTTATGGTTGTGGGAATTACTGAAGGTTAGAGGGCTAGGCAGTTGCATATCTGGGATCACTGTTTCATTTATTGTTCATCCTCTCTTTTCAAAGAGGACCAATGACATCACGAAGGTGATGTCTTGACTTGCTCATGAATTGGATTTAAGTGAGCTGAGGCAAAGGATACATACAGAAGTATAGGACAAAGTTCCTGGAAGATTTCAACCCACTCAGAGAAAATGATCATGCTAGAGGTGATATAGCAGTCAATGAACAAACATGAATTAAGATCTTGCTTTGATAGATGTTGGGGAAAATACAAAATTAAGCTAAAACTATGCTCATAGTCTAGTAGGACATATCATATATTACATATAAATAAATAATCCATCATCAGACAGCTTGGCACAATGGGTAGAGGTCTAGCAGCGAAGACTGGAAGACCTGAATTCAAGTCCTGCCTCTGACACAAACTGGCAGTATGACCATGAGCCAATCACTTACCCTCTTGATTACACCCAGCAAAAACTCTCAAACAATATCAGTCACAGAGGTATTGCTGAACTACATTTTTTAATTCACTTCAGTTCAAAAGGCAGTTCGGCCCTGGGATTTCTTCAAACCAAAGAAATCCTAAATCTAATCCCCCAAAATGTAATCAGTTATAAAATTATACATTTTAGAGCTTGAAGGGAACTTAGAGACCATATTTTAAGGAAAAGGAAATAAAGGACTGGAGAGGTGAAGTGAGTTGGCCGAGATGCTGCTGCTGGCTGCAAAATGACACTTAGGCTTGTAGGCACACAAGTACTGTGTTCTTTGTTTCCCTCAGAATGCCATATGTTGCCTCAGTTTCAAGAGCTAAGATATACAAAAGTATTTTGAAAAACCTGAGGTGCTATAGAAATGCAAAATAGTATCATTATTGCATAACAGCATTGTGTACTGATAATAAAGTACTAAATCATGGGGAACGGCCAATTAAACAAGAGCAAACTTATTCAAAAAAGGAGAACTAAGAGAATGACGGAGACTCTAAGTACAAAAAGAGAAAGCTAGGGGAAACGGAGAAAGGAAGGGACTCGTAGAGAAGGCGAGACTTGAACCAGGTTTTGGAGGTCATGGAGACACTAAACACAACAGAAAGGGGAAAGGAGTCTAGATTGGAGAGACAATTAGTTTGTTCAAGTGAAGGCACAGAACACCAACCTAATCAGAGCAGAGGTGATGTACTGGGGAATCATAAGGAATAAGTTTGGATAGGACAAATCAGATGCAAATATACTTGAAAGTAAGGAGGATTTTTGTGTTCATTTGTGTATCTCCAGCACCTAACATAGTTCCTGGCACATTTTATTGTCATTGTTTTGTTTTTCTGAACTGTGATCCTATTGGAGTAGGGAACTCTCAGAGAGGAAACTCCCTCTACCAATGCAGATTGGCCACTATTTTGCAATGTATATCCTAGGCCACTGAGGTGCCAAGCGGCTTTCCCAGCATCACCCAGCCAGCAAGCGTCAGAGATGGGACTTCAACCTGCACCTTCCTGATTCCAAGACTTGCTATCCACTATGCTACACAGCCTCTAAGCCTGTAACATGGTACATTGGGGGAGTTTAATAAATGCTTGATGAATTGAATTAAAAGAAAACTATGAAGTTTAGACTGGATATGTCAAGAAATATGGAAGCAATTTAGGTTTCTTATGAATGGCAAAATACGATCAAAGAAGTATTTTGAGAATATTAAATTGGCATCCATGTACATGATTAAATGAAGTGAAAAGATACTGAAGGTAAAAGACCACGAGAAAACAGGCCCTAGGCTAAAAATGGTTGCAATAGGAATGCAGAAGAAAAGTTAAATGCTAGAAATGTTATGAAGGATGAATCAATAGGATTGACGAAATTGTTGTTCTTTAGTCATTTTTAGTCATGTCTCTATGTGACCCCATTTGGGGTTTTCTCGGCAGAAATACTAGAGTAGTTTGCCATTTCCTTCTCCAGCTCATTTTACAGATGAGGAAACTAAGGCAAACAGGGTGAAGTAATTTGCCCACAGTCAGATAGCGAGTAGGTATCTAAGGACAGATTTGAACTCACAAAGATGAGTCTCTCTGACTCCAGGCCTGTCATTCCATCCACTGCACCACCTAGCTGTTCCAACTGACTCAACAGGACTGACTAAATGCAATGAGCAAAAAAGAGGTCAGCATCAGGCAAGAGTTTAATCCTAGGAAATTTGTGGTATTGTTAACAGAAATGGGGGAGTTGATCATGAAAACCAGTTTGGAAAGAGTGGAAATGATGAAATTGATTTTAGACATGAAATGATGACAGGAAAATCAAATGGAAGCATCCTACAGGAAGCCAGAGGTACAAAACTGGAGCTTAGGCAAGAAGCTGGGACTAGAAACATAGACCTGGGAATCATCCACGAGAAGCTGAATCAAAAGAGGATAACTTTTCTTTAAAGGAAGCCAGAGAAAGAGAGAAAGAACAAGCCTTAGTGGAAACTTAAAAAGCAGAGGGTTCAAAGAACACCGCAAACAAGGGACATAAAATAAGAGATCAGAGAGAAAAGAGAACTAGGAAAAATGGAATAGGATGGAAACTAAAGAAATAGGGAGCTTCCAGAAAGCAGTGAAGGTCAATGTTGTCCAGAGAAGGACTTTGGATGAGAAAAGGCCTTTGGGTTTGCTTAGACAATAAGGATGCTCTTAGAACATGAGAATGAGGACTTTTGAAGATGCACAAGTTGTGATCACTCTCCTCCAAAGAGTAATGGAATTGTCCTAAGAAAATAGCTAGTGTTCACCCTGCTTCTGCGCAGGGCTATTTTGATCCCATTACTATATGATGACTTTGAAAATAACACCCTATCCAATAAATATTCCCCAAAGCAGAGAATATAGCTTGCCCCTCTTTTCTCTGAAGTCAATACTCCTCTAATCAGTCCCATTTTGCTTAGAATAGCTCCTGAGACAAGAACTCCATGCAAACTCCATTCTCAGGCTGATTTTCTGTGAAACTACATCATTTTAGAGTTTCCATCTCTGGCCTCTTCCCATGGGATTTCGTAGGCTTCTCTGCATACAAATTGGAGGAGAATTCTCCTATTTGCACATAGATGAACCTGGTCTCTGGGAAAAGTTGGCAAGATTGTCCCAAGCTACCTGAATAGCTTTTTTATTTTTCTGAGGAACGCATGGCCCCTGAAACTCCAAGCCTTAGAATACAACAAAAGTTTTACATGGGGAAGAGACCTTGGAAGAGAGACTCATAGAGATGGAAGGGGCCTTAGAGGTTAATCTAGTCCAACTTTATTTTGCAGATAAGGAAAAAAAGACATATTATGGACAACTCTGGTGAAATTCTAATTTTCCATTTTTGTTTTTTCTTCTTTGGGAAAGTAACCTAATACAAAAACTCTGAATTTCAAAACTCAATCAAAAGAGCAAAGACCTAGGGCTTGACGGGACTCTTTCATTTCACAAATGAATAAACTGAGAACCAGAGAAATTAAATACTTTGCCAAAGATCATGGAGGTAATAAGAGACAGAAATAGTATATGAACTCAGACGTTCTTTTGACCATGCAGCCTCTTCGATGTGGTTTGATCTGTCTCTTAATCCTGGTTCAGCTATTATTTGTTTTGTTACTTTAGACAAGTTACTTAGTTTCATCATCTCTAAAATGAAGGATAGCTAGTCTCCAAGATCTAGACCAGTTTCAATTCATGATCCCATCAATTCTCAGATTAGTATCATGCACATTTGATCCCTCTAATAAGGCAAGTTGTTCAATGAGATCCATATGGCTTCTCCATCCTGCCACCATTTTGGTTTTTTTTTCCCTTTTAAAAATTGGAAAATGATAGACTGGCTTACTATTTCCATTTTGTCTCCAGTCTCATAGGGGGTTTTCAAGCATTTAGACTGTCAGCTTTCCCTTCCCTTCCTAGAAGACATTTTTTATTGATAATTCAATCATGTCAAGTTTGGAACAGTAGAAGCCCTGATTTGATCAGTTATCATTGGATTCACAATATATAAATGACAGCACCATATCTGCCCAGTGTCGAAAGCAGGTGCCTTTTATCGATTTATATTCTACTAACAAAGAAGAAAAATTGCAGCACAATGCAGTGACATCGTCCAAAATCAATACCAATTTTTTTCTTAATGACACAAAAGGCCAAGATAAGGACGGCCTAAGTCAGAGCGCAACAGATCAAATGTTCCCGATATCCCTTTCAATTACTGAAGAACATGCACAGAGATAAGTAACATTAAAGCCAAAGAGAACATTATCCAAGTAGTTGAAATTGACAACATGCATCAGGCCTGCTTGGTGTCCAACTTGATGCCTGAATATCCAATGGAACACCAGAGAACGAAGAGGGGAATAAGCTGCTTGACTCAAAATTGGAAACCCAAAAGTATGGTGCCCAACTAGCTTACCAAACTCAATAGAGTTCATAGACTAGATAAACTCTTGGAAGAGGAGTGACCTAATACACTGCAACCCAAATAATAAGCGACTAGCTGATTCTATGGGCCCTGGGAAGTATGAGCATAACTAGCATCGCAGCATTTGGAATAAATTCAGTTGAAGAGGCTGGGAAGAAGGCAGGCCCTGGAAGAGAAATGCCATTGCAATGGGACCTTCTTCATTTAATCTGCTGAAGACAAGGCTATCTCCTTTCCTCTCCTGTCCTCTGCTACCTAGAGCATCCCTGAAAAATACTCTTTTAGCCTCCTTTCAAGTGAAGGGTGGGATACTACCCTCAGAGGCAAGTAATTCCATTTTTGGACAGCCATGATTTTTAGGAAGTAATTTCCTTATAAAAATTAGAAAATCTCCATCTTTATAGATTCTACCCATTGCTCTTACTTCTGCCATCTAGCAGAACAACTAATCTTTCTTCACAAATATTTGGAGACAACTATTGCTGAATTTACCCCTCCCAAGCCTTCTCTTGTTGCTTCTTCTAATCCTCATAGGGTATGATTTCCAGTTCCCTCACAAGTCTAGTCACCTGCTTCTGGTTAAACTCCAGAAGTCAATGTCCTCTTTAAAACATGGGACACCAAATTGCAAATAGGGTCTAAGCAGGGCCAAAGATGGAAGAACTGTCAATACTCTAATCCCAGATACTACTTTCTCAATAAGATCTTAGGTCAAATTCACTTTTTTGGCTTCCATATCACACTATTAACTGATACTGAGCTTAGAGTTCAAGAAAAACCCTAGATCTTCTTCAGATGAATGGCTTTCTAGATATTTTGTCCTAATCTTAAACTTCTAAGGCTATTTTTAAAAAATTCAATTGTAAAATTTTTACATTTACTTCTATTAAATTCCATCTTTTATTTGGTGCATCCTTCTTGCCCATAAAGGTCTTTTGGAATTCTACTTCTGTGGTCTAATGTGTCTACCCTACTCTTAATTTTAAATAATTTACACATCTGAGATGTATGTCACCTATGCCTTCATCTGAGTCACTGAAAAAATGGTTAAACAGAACAGGATCCCCCAAACACAATTATACATTTAAATAATATATACGTGTGTGTGTGTGTGTGTGTGTATACATACATTATATAATATGCATATAATTTTATATCTATATATAAATATCTATACATGCATAGACACATATACATATATGTGTGTGTGACAGGGTGATAAAACCAAAGACATAGCATCTCATCACTTAAAATAGTTTTGTGGTTAGTCATGACGGCACATACCTATAATCCCTGTTACTAGGAAGGCTGACACTAGGAGATCTCTTCAGCTGAGGAATTCTGACCCACAGAAAGCTAAACTGATCCGGTGTCCATACTAAGTATGCCACTAACAGCATGAGTACTTGGGAGCCAGGGAGTAACCAAGCTCCTAAAAAGAAGAGAAGAGCTTCCGATCCAAAAACTGTGGGATTGCAAATTATAGACACAATCGAAAATTTCATCCAGGAGAATGACAACAATGAGACAACATACCAAAATTTGTGGGACACGGTTAAGCGGTTATAAGGGGTAATTTTATATCTCTAGATGCTTACTTGCGTAAAACAGAGAAATAGAAGATCAATGAACCAAAAACTGTGGGATTGGCCATGAGTGGCTGGCTACTTTACTTCTAGTCTGGGACAGATATTGAGACTGAGTATCAAAGCTGGAATCTATGACTGAGTTAATCCTTGAACCTTAGAATTGAATGGGATAACAGAAGTTGTCTACTGCAACTCTTTATCTTGGACATGAATCTCTTCCATGGCATCCCCAACAAGTAGCGCTCTAGAGTCTGCTCTCTTGTAACCTTCATGAGGACAGGGTCCATGTCCTACTTTTGCTTTGTCTTACTCCCAAGGATCTGATATATCAGGTGATTAAATAAACCTTTTATTCATTTGTTAATTTGTTAATTGAGCTGAATTCCATTGCTAGATTGGTCTAATTATATGGAAATTCTTTATCTTGTTGAATCTCTTAGAAACTTCCACCCATGGATTCTATTTTGGCCTTCTGGAACCCTGCAGAATAAGTCTAACTAGGCTGCTAATAGTTTTGCTTCTTGGCCAGGCAGCTCACCCCTTTAGCTTTAATCTCATGCAATTTTCCTCATTAAAAAGTGAGGAAGTTGGACCAGATGACCTTTAAGTTCTAGTTCTATGATTCCAATTAGGCAGACTTAGAAGTGATTGAATGGCTGGGCTCGGAGAATAGTTATTAATGAGTTGATGTAAACTTGAAGGAGGATTTCTTGCAGAGCGTCCTAAAAATCTGTCTTTGGTCCTGTGCTAGCCGACATTCTTATTAATCATTTGAATGAAGACATAGATGGCAGGCTTATTGAATTTTCACATGAAGCCAGGTGGTACAGCTAACAATAATGAGAACAAGAACAATAACAGTTTAAGATCCCCCCCAAAAAAATCCTATCAGGCAAGAACGATGAACTCATTCTAATAAAATAATCAATAGTTCTCAACATCAGCCTAGAATGAGCTGAATCTAATAAGATAAAATTTGATAGGGATAAATATAAAGTCCTAAACTTGAGCTTAAAATAATCAACTGTACAAGTACAGAAGAGGAAAGCCACAGATACTCCAAAGTTCATATAAAAAAATCTGGAGGCCTTAGTGAGCAGCATACTCAAAATGGGTCAAAAGGTGTGATAGCTCAAGGAGGTAACAACAGCTTAGGCTATATTAGGAGAGCTACTGAGAGTCTTGCCTAGATGAGGACACTAGGAATATGATGGTCAACGGATTAAAAAAACTGTGGTGTGTCCAGAAGAGGAAGGATAGGATGTTGAGCAAGTGGGAGCCGTGTCACATGAGGATGATTAGTAGTCTGTAGATGTTTCCCCTAAAAGAGAAAAGACTTAAGCAGGATATGATAGCTATTTTCAAATATGTGAAAGCTTTTCATGAGAACCAATGATAAGATATAGTCTGCTTGACCACAGAGATAAGAATATGGGACAATGGGTAGAAGTTATAGAGAAGGAGATTCTTGTGTGATATAAGGAAAAATCTTCCTAACAATGAAAGCTATACAAAAATGAAATGAGCTGACTCCATTTTTCTTCATGAGAACTCTTGGGGTAAAGATTGGATGACTATTTCCTTCCTTCCTTCCTTCCCTTCTCTTCCCTAACTCTTCTCCCTCTGTCAACAGAGGGAATCATATTCTTACCTGCAGGTGCTCTGTCTAAAGGAATATAAATTTTGATTACTGAAATCTCACAAGGTATGTTGGAGTTTAAAAGCTAGATTTCCTTTTTAAGGACCATGCCTTAAACTCCAATCATTCTGGCTCTCACTGATTGGACAACAATAGCTTCCAGCTCAAGACTCACTTAGTCACTGTTTAGGCTCTGATGGCTCAGAGTGAGTTTAAATAATAATTGTTTCTGTTTGGGCCAGAAATCCTGAGGGTCTTCCCCTCCTGGATTGATTTTTTTGACTAGGTAAAAGAGGCCATTCTTTGCCTTATTTCTTACTTAGCTTTAATGGCTGAATGGGCATTTCCTTGGATAAACTGAAACCTAAGAAAGATTTTAGCTTAAAAAGGCCATGACCTCCCACTGCATCTAAGGCCATCCCCTTCCCTTTCCCCTCTCCTCTCTTGTCCTGATCTATATCTTGACAGTGGACTTGGATGGCTCTGGAGGAGAGCCTGAAGCTAGTGACTTTGCATAAATCCAATTCACTTGCAAGTCATGATATCACCTTCCTGATGCCACGGTCCTTTTTGAGAATGAAGGATAAACAGCTATCTGGATGACCACCAGTAGGGTATATTGCAAACTGTATTAAATGTTAGGAATGGGCCATATCAGATTAGAATTTAAGCTTTACAAAAGTTGGATTTGTTCATTCTTTGTATCCTCAACATTTGCCACAGTACCTGATACATAGCAGACACATAATAAATGCTTCCAACTCTAACTCTGTGATCTTAGGTTTATTTAGGCTTTAATATTCTGTAATCCAAATTTATTCCTAACTTTGAGAAACTCTGATATATTTCATTCAAATCATCCCTGAATTAACCCTGTGTATTTGCCTAATCCTCCTTTTTTTAATTGAACAATACAGTGAGGTATTGATTAGCGATAATAAAGAAATCTTTGAAGTGCTCACATTATTCAAATTCCCATTGCATATTAAGACTGGGCTAGAACTAATTGCTATCTTTTATACAATTATAACTTCAAATAGTGCTCATTCAAATATACACAAACACTTCAGCAGATTCATTAATCCCACTAATCAGGATATAGTTGTACAAGGTGAGATTCATTAGAAAGGCAACCAAGGTATATGTGTGTGTGATGTGTGTATATACAAATGCCATGCAAGTAGGGACCACATCTTTTAAATACTCTTATCCTCCAATGTTTAGCGATTTTGTTCTATGCTTAATAGGTATTCAGTAAAAATTTGTTTAGTTTAAATGATATATGTATATGTATACATATGGGAGCATTTATATACAGAAGTGTGTGTTACATATATTAATGGGTTCTGATTATAATATATGTATATGCACTATTTACATATATATATATATACATATATGGAAGTGATTGAATATACCTCATTCAATTTCAATTAAACAAACATTTGCTGAGAATATCTATTAAGTGTAGAACAAAACTGCTAATTACTGGAGGACAACAAAGTTTTAAAAGATGTAGTTCTTACCTTCATGAGGCTCATAGACTAAGAAGCATAGCATAAAATGATGCATTCTAAGTTTATAAGAAAGGTATAAACCAAATGGTACATGAGGTCTGAATGGGAGTAACGGTCAGTCAATATTAATGGGAGTAAGGAGAGTCAAAGAAAGTTTTTTTAAAAGCAGATAGTATTTGATTTGTGCTTTAAAGGATAGGAAGAATTCTACAGGAGAAAGATGGGTAATTTTAAGCATAGGAAACAGTGTGAGCAAAAGCACAGAGGCAATAAATGGTAAGGTTTGTATAAGAAATAAGTAGACAAATTCAGCTGGTCCACATCCATACAGAGAGGTAGTATGAGATGTGACTAAAGACGTCAGGTGAGATTGAATTGTATAGGGATTTGAATGCCAGGCCAAAGAGTTTCAATAACTCATGGGGCAAGAGGAAGATACAAAATAGTTTTAGTAGCTTCATGACATTACCAGATGTGTATAGAAGAAAGATCAGCCTGGCAGGAGTGTGACAGATGGGCTGAAAGAGGGAATAGGGTAGAGACAAAAGAGCTGTTAGGAAAATACAGCAGCTGTTAGGCTACACGATTATCAATGAGATCCAATACCAGAGTAGTGGCCAGGGGAATAAAGAAAAGGGGATGGGTAAAAAGGAGAATCAACAGGCCTCAGGAGGCAAAAACCAAAAAATATGGATAAATGATAGTTTCAAGGAACACTTACTATGTACTAAGCATAGTCAGGAAGGAAAAAATAAGGCACATTATAAGCTATAATAAAGATTCTATTAATTCAACAGATTCCAACTAAGCACCTACTATGTGCAAAGATCTGTACTCAAAGATGGGAGAAGGAAAAGGTATACAAAATTTAAATCAGTCATGGTGTCAAGGCACTTTTTGTCATGGATTCTTATAGAGGGACAAGACACAGAGGTAAATAAAAGAAATGTGACATGTTAGGCCATCACTTCAATAATTTACAACAATGGAATCAAACTTTAATAGAAATGGATCCCTACTGATGCTGCTGATCCGCAACATTTGTAAAGCAGGCTTTTACTAGGTGGATGGCTGTTGGGAATGAAGTGAAGGGGATGGTTGCAAAAGATACTTTGAGGCAAAAGTAAACATGGTGCAATGGAAAGAAAGTAGAATTTGGAATCAAGAAATCAGGGTTTGAATCCCAGTACTGGAGAGGCAGAGCCAAGATGGTGGAATAGAAGAAAGTAGTATGTAACTCTCTCCCTCAAAACTCCTCCAAACATTTCTGGAAGGCACACAAGACCAAATCCTAGTGGAGAAATTCAATACAGAGTCACAGTGAGTCATTATTTGCCCAGGTCAGCATAGGAAGATAGAAGCAGAAGTTTATGGATATTTGGAATAAAGTCTGGTTAGGAGTACAACATTCCAGTGAAGGGAGAAGGCTGTTCACTCAAGGAGAGGTCTATGCTCTTACCAAGACATTCTCAGACCCAGAGCAGAACACTTTAATGGAAACAGAAGCCAATTGACAGCTTTGTGGTACATTATCAAGTTATACCTCAGAAATCAGGGAGGATTACTAATAAAAGGATCTGCCTTTGGGACTGATGCTCCTTGCTAAGGAAGCCTTGAATAGTTTACTGAGAAGGGAGCAGATTCAGAAGCAGGCAACAGCAGCGTGGCCCTGAACTCTGCCGAGGAATAACTAGGGCAGGAATCACAGACCAAAGGGGGAACCTGCAGTTGTGCCTCAGAACCAGAACAGCTTGCCAGATGGCTGACAGCAGCAGTCTGCTCTTGAATAGAGCCAGATCTGGGTAAAGAACTTGCAGAGCTCATACCAGAGGGACAAAACTTAGACTTTGCCTTAAATCAGATCATTTGGGGAGCACTGAAAGCTTGAAGTCCCCCAGCTTGAGTTGTTTCTGAGATCCTGTAATAATATAATACTCAATTCCCTTAAGAAAACATCAACAGGACCAACCCAGATGCTCTTTCCAGAAGTGCACAAAACCTGGCCTTAAAATCAAATTCAAAGTCAGAAAGAAGGCTTGAAGAATGAGCAAACAAAAAAGGATCTCACCATAAAAGTTATTATGATGATAGGGATGCTCAAGACACAAATCCAGAAGAAGAGAATGACTCCAAAATAGCTACAAAATCTTATGGAAAAACACATTGTGGCCACAATTTCAAATAGAATTCTTGGAAGAGATGGAGCAAAGATTAAAAAAGAGTTGATGTTTTTTGTCAATGTAATAAGAATGCTAGAGAGAAAAAATAGAAAAGAAATTAGAGCTACAGAAGGAAAGAATAGAAAAAGGAAATAAGAGTTTGGCATAAGAGGTACAAAGCCTTGCCTAAGTAACAAACTCCATGAAAATTAGAATAAAATGAATAGAAGCCAATGACTCAAAGATAAGATGAGAAATAAGTCAAAAGACTACAAAATGGGGGGGGAAGGGAATTTTAAAGTACTTTGTAGCAAACAAATGACTTGGAAAATGCTTCAAGGAGAAAAATTTCAGAATCACTGGCTACCTGACCACCATGGCCAAAACAGATCCTAGATAATAAAGTTTAAGAAATTTTAAAAAGAAAATTTCCCTGATCTCTTAGAACTAGAAAGCAAAGCAAAAACAAAAAAAATGCACTGGTCATCTTCAAAAAGCAATCCCCAAATGAAGATTTCAAGTACCACTATATCCAAAATTCAGGGCTTTAAGGTCAAAGGAAAATTCTACAAGCATGCAGAAAGAAAGAATTCAAGTCCTGAGGAGCCAGATCACATACAATTTTAACTGCCACCATTATGAAGGATTGTAGAGCTTGGAATATCATATTCCAGAAAGTAAAGATACAGACTTATATCCAAGGATAACTTGCCCAGTCCCACCACTGTCAATCATTATAGAGAGAGTCTAATTAGACAAATGGCCTGGGAGGGGTTCTGTTAATGTCATGCTCTTAAAAGAAGAATGAAAAGAGAAAGAAGAATGAGAGAGGGAAAAGAAGTTTAGGAAAATGACTCCACATAATTAGGGTGTATAAAAGATAGCTATACAAACAAAGAGGAGGAGATAATAAGGACAACTGAATATTACTCTCATATGAACTTGTCAAGGAAGGGAAGAATACACATACACATAGGTGGGTACCAAAATATGTCTCACTCAACAGAGAAATAGAACAAAGGAAGTAATGGAAAGATAGTTTAAGGGAAGGTTAGTCTTAAGCAAAACAAAGCCTTGTTTAGGATATTAAAAATATTTATATGTTTTTTTAATGTGGCAAAGAATGGGAATTAAAAGGAATCTACATCAATTGGGAAATGGCTGAATATGATGAAATACTATTGTACAGTAGGAAATAGTGAAGGGGATGGTTTCAGAGAAACCTTGGAAGATCTGCATGAAACAATGGAGAGTGAAGCAGCAGAACCAAAACGATTCACATAATGACAGCAATGTGGCAAAGACAAAAAAAAACTCTGAAAGAATCAGGAACTTCGAGCAATGTAATCACCAAGGTTGATTCCAGAAGACTAGGGATGAAACATGCTACCTTCAGATCAAGGTGTGAAGGACTCAGAGCAGGACGACATATTTTGGTGTGGGGGAGGGATAGCAAATTGAAATTTTGTTTTGCTTAACCATAAATGTTTATAGCTTTGGTATTCTTGCATTCTCAATTTGGAGATGGAGAGAAGTCAGATTTTTGCTGACTTTTAAAAAAATACAAATGAAATCTGCAAAAAGAATATTGAAAACGGATGTTTAAAAAATTAGGGTGACATCAGATTATGAAAGGCTTTGAATGGCAAAATCCTTAGAAAATGACTCAGTCAAGCAATAGGAAACCACTGGAACTTTGTAAGGCATTCTTCTCTCAATTAGCCTTTTGTACTTACTTTTGCATCACTCATTTCTCTTCCCAATTTTTCCTCTACTTGTCTTACTTGATTTTAATATCCCTTGTAAGCTCTTCCATAGTCTGAGACTAATTCTTATTTTTCTTGGAGGCTTTGGATATAAGGGCTTTGACTTCATTAACTTCTGAAAATGTGTTTTGATCTTCCTTATCACCATAACAATCTATGGTCAGAAGCTTTTTGTCTGTTTGCTCATTTTCCCAGCTTTTAATTCTTTGTTAAAGTAGGGCTCTGTTCCCAGGGTAGAAGATGCAACGTCCCAACAAAAAAGCTTCAGGACAGCTGTTTTGTTTGTTTTGTACAGCTGTTTTCAGACATCTTTCTAGGGACCTGTAAGTTATTGGTTCTTCCAAGGTGGTATGATCCAAGGAGAACTATGTTTACTACTCTCCTGGCCAATGCTCTGGTCTATGAGCAGGGACCACGAGCACTCTCTTCTTTCCTGGAACTGTGAGAAGGGTCCCTGTTCCACTGTGGCTGTAAGTTCAAATGAATTAGTACTCCTACCTGCTCTGGGACCATTAGCCAGGACTACATCCTGCAACTGAGTATAGGCAAAGCAACAGCCCTGCTCAATGCTAGTAAAGAAACCCAGCTGCTTGACCCCCTTACCTCTGGAAACCTCCGTTGCCACTGATTCAGAGACCCCAAGGTCTGCTCCCACTTTGCTGGGGCTGGGACTTGGTCGAACTCCCACCTTGGTACAAGAAACCTTCCCTTCAAGTTGTCTTCAGCTGTAAAATTGCTCTACTCCATCTTTTGTGGGTTCTGATGCTCTAAAATTTGTTTGGAGTCATTATTTAAAGGTATTTGAAAGGGTTTGAAGGAGAGCTCAGTGAGTCCCTGTCTTTACTCTGCCATCTTAGCTCCCTCCCCAACTGAAGCTTTTTAAGTTGAAGAATGACCTGAGCAAATCTACGTACAAGAAAATGAATTTTGACAGTAAGATGGATGATTTAGAAACAGGAAAGAAATTGGAGATAAAAAGATCTATTAGTAGACCATTGTGATCTCCAAAAGATATGGTATTCCCTGGAAAGTCCTGTACTAGTCTAGAGACAATGGCAATGGAGAGAAGAAAATAGGTGCAAAATATACTGTGGAAGTAGAATTTATAGCATTTGATGTGTGTGTGTGTGTGTGAGAGAGAGAGAGAGAGAGAAAGAGAGAGAGAGAGAGAGAGAGAGAGAGAGAAACAGAAAAAGAGACACAGAGAGACACATGGAGAGAGAGAGAGAGAGAGAGAGAGAGAGAGAGAGAGAGAGAGAGAGAGAGAGAAGAGCTACAGATATGCCAAGTTTTCTAATGAGGAAGACAGCAAATTTTGATAGTGGTATAGGCATAGAGGAACAGCAGGTTCAGGAAAGAAAGGAATAAGCTCTGCTTGGGACAGGTTAAGTTTGATATCCTAATGGTAAATCCAAGTAAAGATGCCCTAAAGGTAGCTGGAGATGCAGTGCCAGAGCTGGAAAGAGAAGTCAAGGCTAGAAACTTAGAGGACATTTAATAATAAAATACTTAATGGAAATGAAAAATGAAAATTCACCCAATTCAATTCACCATCTTTGAGCAATATTATACCACAGCTAATGTTCCTCAACAGTCAGCAAATTAGTGGGGTACACCTCTGTTGACATTTCTGTTATCAACCTAATAGTTTCTTTGACAGACCACAGCTATCCTCATTAGGAGCTTTTAGCATATCCATTGTTACCTGTATTGCTTGTCTTTTATGTCCAAGTCCAATCTCAGCAACTAGACTGCTGCTTGAGGGCTTTTGTATGTGCCTAACATGGAGGCCAATACACAGGTGTCCTCAATAGAGATTGCTGATGACCATGAAATGGTGGGGGTTGAAGCCCTAGGGCAAATTTTGTTCATAGGAGAAAAAAACCCACCCAGAGAAAAGAAAAATAGGATCATAATTCAAGCACTATCAGGACCCATTTTCTCCTTTAAGAAAAATCTTATGACTCCATTTAAACTTCATCTTTCAGCTAGTATTTGCTTGACCATTTTCCCAGCAGCCCAGAGTATTTGCATGGACCTAAAAATCTCTGCCCCCCCCCTGTAAAGTATATACTTAAACACCAAATATAGGAAATCCATGAACTTATCTCTGTTTTGAAGATTTTTTTTTAAATCAACATAATTATGGCAGCAACACCTATGTTTCCTCCAACTCTGGGGCCTAATAACAAGACTCTACAGAAGAATTTCTCATTAATGATGTGCTTGAAATAGACATTAAGTGATTTTTTTTGAAGACAGCCTTTTCATTTTAGTTAGTTAAGTTTATGACACACTCAATTATGGAGCAGAAGAAAAGGGACACATAAGCATGGGTACTATCAGCACTTACACATTGGTTTTAGGCTATGCTTATCACAAGTAGTAGACTCCTCCAACAATTATTTTATTCTTGAATAAAATTGGATTATATTTGTTGCTTTAAATATAAATAACCTAAACTTCAAGTAGGCACAAAAGTGTTAAGAGTGATTTTGTCTTTTCATGGTACTTAAAGATCATCAAATTGAAGAACTCAGTGGCAGATATTAAAAATCTCCACGTGTCATAGAGGAAAATGGTAAAGGGGGAAAATGACTCATTTCTGAGCCCTTCATTTGCTTACGTCCCTTTCCACAACAGAAGTCTTAGTGCGCTATCAAAATAGTTCATAAAAATCCATACGTGCCAAAGTGCTGAGGCAAAACAAACAAAAAAGGAAATAATATAAAATCTATTAAGTACTTAGAATATATGCACTGACTGCTCTGTTGAACACTGGGGAAAACAAAGAAAGGTCCAAATACCTCCTGGCCTCAAAATAAGTAGGTACATGTAAGATATGTAAGAGATATATGAGTAAGAGATCTTTCCTTTAAATCTCAACTAAAATCTTATCTTTTACTAAAAGTCTTCCCTCTGCTAATTATTTCATATTTATGCTGTATATAGCATGTCTTGTATATATTTGATAACATGTTGTCTTCCTCATAAGCAGGCAGAGACTTCCTCTTTTTATATTTGCAGCATTTATCACGGGGTCTGGTACATAGTAGGTACTTACTAAATGTTGAAGAAGATAGAGACAAAAACAGAACAGACAGAAGGAAGTCTCTGGGATAGCCTTTACTAATAGAGAGAGAAGGAAAGAACTGCCTTGTGGAGTAGGATTTGAGCTGAGTCTTGAAGGAAGTCAGTGAAGATAGGAGCTGGAGGTCAGGAGGGAGAGCACACCAGGTACAGGGGACAGCCAGTACAAAGGCAGGAAGGGACACCAAAGCTGGATATTACAGCACATGGACAAGGGTAAAGTGGAAGAAGACTGGAAAAGTAAGAAAGGGTCAGGTTGAATAGGACTTTAAATTCCAAACAGAGATGCTAAATATCTGATCTTAGAGGTCAGAATGAGCTCCTGAGATGTAATGAGTGGAGAGAGATACAGGGAGGAAAATCTGATGAGGCCTACACTTTAGAAAAATCACTTTGGCAGCTAGGAGGAGGATGGATTGACACAGGGAGAGACTTGGGGCAGGCAAGACCAATTAGATAGCTATTTTTTTCTACATTTCTAGAGTACTTTTTAAAATAATAGCTTTTGTTTTCAAAACATATACAAAGATAACTTTCAACATCCACTCTTGCAAAACCCTGTGTTACAATTTTTTTCTCCTCCTCTTACCCTCCCCCTCCCCTAGACACAAATAATCCAATATATGTTAAATATGTGCAATTCTTCTATACATATTTCCACATTTGTGATGCTGCACAAGAAAAATCAGATCAAAAAGGAAAAAAATGAGAAAGAAAACAAAATGCAAGCAAACAACAAAAAAGGTAAAAATGCTGTTTCATGATCCACACTCAGTTTCCATAATTCTCTCTCTGGATGCAGATGGCTCTCTCAATCATAAGACCAGTGGAACTGGCCTGAATCATCTCATTGTTAAAAAGTATCATGTTCACAAAATTGAACCTTGTATAATCTTGTTGTTGCTGTGTACAATATTCTCCTAGTTCTGCTCAGTTCACTTAGCATCAGTTCATGTCAGTCTCTCTAGGCCTCTCTGAAATCATCCTGCTGATTGTTTCTTATAAAAGAATAATTTTCTTTTTTTTATTTAAATTTTTTTTTTACTTTTTACTGAGGCAATTGAGGTTAAGTGACTTGCCCAGGGTCACAGCTAGGGAATGTTAAGTGTCTGAGACCAAATTTTAACTCAGGTCCTCCTGACTTCAGGGCTGGTACTCTATCCACTGTGCCACCTAGCTGCCCCTAAAACAATAATTTTCCATTACATTTATATACCACTTATTCAGCCATTCTCCAACTGATGGGCATTCACTAAGTTTCGAGTCCCTTGCCACTTCAAAAAGGGCTGCTACAAACATTTTGCACATGTGGGTCCTTTTTCCCTTTTATGATCTTTTTGGGATGCAGGCCCAATAGAGACTCTGCTAGATCAAAGAGATTTTTTTGATAGCCCTTAGGGCATAACTCCAAATTGCTCTCCAGAATGGTTAGATAGATTCACAGCTCCACCAACAAAGTATTAGTGTTTCAGTTTTCCCACTAAACGGCTATTTTAGGAGTCTAGGTGAGAGGTCATCAAGACCCAAACTATGGTAGTAGTCATATAAGTGAAGAGAAGGAGACATATGCAAGAGACATCGTGAAAGTAGAGATTTGAAAACAGGCTGGATATGGGGGCTGAGTAAAAGCAAGAAGTTGAGGATGACACCAAGATTGCAAGCCTGGGTGACTAAAAATGGTAGAGCCTTAGAAAAGAAGAGAATAAGAGTTTCTTAAGAGTCCTCTACAATCCAGACACCGTGCTAAGCACTTTTTATAAATGTGATCTAATTTGATGCTCATAAGTAAGTGTTATTATTTTCATTTTACATTTGAGGTAACTGAAGCAAGCAGAGGTTAAGTGATTTGCCCAGGGTCACACAGCAAGCATCTGTGGCTGGATTTGAATGCAGTTTTCCTGACTCACTGTGCCAGCAGCTATCTCTAACATAAACTTTTTTTTAAACACTGACCCCTGTGATACATAAACAGCAGTAGGGTGTCTAGATCAAAACTATTGACATTATAGCTTAGTTTACCCATTCTGAAAAGCAATCTGGAATTATGCCAAGTCAGGGCTCAGCCAACAATGCATTAATGTACCTATCCTTCCACAATCTGTCCTGTGCCTATATTCATCTTTTAACATCTTTAACAATTTTCTAAGTGTTAAGTAAAACTTCAGAGTTGTTTTGATGATTCTCTTATTATTCATGATATGGAGTAATCTTTAATATTCTTGCTAATAGCTTACAATTCTTTACATAATTCATATCCTTTAACCACTTTAACATTAGGGAATGGCTTCTGGTTATAGATATTTGTTCTGGTTCCCTATAAATTTTGAATATCAGAACCGTGTCAGAATTATCTGGTACAAATATTTTCCTACAATCAACTACTTCCTCTCTTATCTTAGTTGCATTAATTTTGTTGGTTCAAATGCTTTTCAGTTTCATGTAATTGAAATTATTTATCTTTTGTGAGCACCTCTGTCCCTTGTTTGGTTAAGAATTCTCCCCATAATCATACTATGAAAGGTGCCTACTCTTGCTCTACAATTTTTAGGGCATGTTTTCTGCCTTCCTATACCCTTCAGCAGTAATAGGGAAGTTTAGAAGTGGGAAATGTTGGGGAAGGGATAATGAAATACTGCCTTTTCAGCACCTCCTCCCATTCTTTGCAGTATAGGTATAGAACACAGCATTTATTGTCAGAATTTTTCAATATATTGCTTAGTTTTTCCGAGTTTTTTTTTTTTTTTTTTTTTTTTTTTGCTTTTTGCAGAGGCAATTGGGGTTAAGTGACTTGCCCAGGCTCACACAGCTAGGGAATGTTAAGTGTCTGAGACCAGATTTGAACTCAGGTCCTCCTGACTTCAGGGCTGGTGCTCTATCCACTGCGCCACCTAGATGCCCCCTATTTTTCCGAGTTATTTTTCTTCTCTTTTCTTCTTTGTTATGAAATGGCCTCCTTGGAGTGAAGACTAAGGATACATTAGAATATGTATGTAGGTAATGTAAAGGCAAAAGATATCAATAAAAATTATTTTCAAAAAGATTACTGTTTTGGGGGGCAGTCAAAATACATACTCAAGTGAAGAGTTGCTTTTACAAGATAGTGAGTTAATAAGTATGATTGGGGTCTTAGTTTACCATAGTAGAAGGCTCCTGAGGCAAGGACAATAGGAAGCTCATGAGTGTGTCCTCTTTGTATGTTTTTTGAGAGAGTACCCTAAATAACTTTGAATACTCTATAAAAACACCCGACTGCTACTAGAAACGTGACAGAGACAGTGTAGCATTGTAGGGAGGGAAAGTACTGAATGTAGAGGCAGAGGAGTTCTAAGTTTAAGTCCTGTTTCTGATGCTGGTTTTCCTTCTCTGGGCCTCAGTTTCCTCATCTGTAAATAAAGATAATAAGGTTGGTAGCACCTCCCTTGTAAGGAAATAATAAATGGACTTTTGATCTTATAGTTAGTTATAGGGAACAGGGAACTCCTAGATGAGAAACTCCCTCTATGAAGGCAGGTTTACACTACACACCTGTCAGATTGGCTAAAATGACAGGAAAAGATAACGATGAATGTTGGAGGGGATGTGGGAGGGCTGGGACACTAATACATTGTTGGTGGAACTGTGAACGGATCCAACCATTCTGGAGAGCAATTTGGAGCTATGCTCAAAAAGTTGTCAAACTGTGCATACCCTTTGACCCAGCAGTGTTTCTACTGGGCCTATATCCCAAAGAGATCTTAAAGGAGGGAAAGGGACCCACCTGTGCAAGAATGTTTGTGGCAGCCCTTTTTGTAGTGGCAAGAAACTGGAAACTGAAGGGATGCCCATCAATTGGAGAGTGGCTGAATAAATTATGGTATATTAATGTTATGGAATATTATTGTTCTGTAAGAAACGACCAGCAGGATGATTTCAGAGAGGCCTGGAGAGACTTGCATGAACTGATGCTGAGTGAAACGAGCAGAACCAGGAGATCATCATGCACAGCAACAACAGTATTACATGATGATCAATTCTGATGGACATGGCTCTCTGCAATAAAGAATTGTCTCAAACCAGTTCCAGTTATTCACTGAAGAAAACCATATACACCCAGAAAGAGGGACATGAAATATGGGCCACAACGTAACATTTTCATGATCTCTATTGACAGTTGCTTGCGTTGTGTTGCCTTTCTCTGATTCTTTTTTTTTCTTGTAGATAGGATTTTTCTTGCATAACTTCTCAAGCATTTCAACATTATTAGCATGTAGTGGACTTCCTGCCATCTGGGGGAGGGGAGGGGACTGGGGGTAAAATTTGTATTGGAAAGCTTTGTAAAGATCAAGGTTGGGAAACTACCCATACATATGTTATACAAATAAAAAGCTTAAAAAAAATATGAAGGCAGGTTTATAACTTCTAGTCTTGGAGGGCGGCCAGAAGGTAAGGTAAGGTACAGTTGGGTTACAAAGGGTTATGCAGCAATATGTTTCAGAGGTCCAATAGAGGGATATTGTGATCATTTTAGCTTTCAGTGTAAGTGGCAGAAATCAAAAACAGTATAAAAATGGTAGACTGAGGCATGTGGCAAGGGGGTACAGGGAGACAGAGGATGGAAAGGAGGACTGGAACAGGCCTAAAAGGTGGGTTGCTACACTTTTAGAAGCTAAATTGTCTTCATTATGGTTTTAGAGTATCTAACCTTGTTAATTCAAGCATTTTAATGGAGTTTATTTAGATCTTTTATTTTTACATCATCTAGAATACTCACTGTATCCCTCCCCCTCCCTGAAATAAATATCTTAAAACATGAGACTTAAAAAAAAACCTTTAAAATAAAATCCTTTTTAAAAGAAAGCAAAAAAATAAGAAAAATCATGAAACTGATTAATGCATTAAAGAAAATCATATGCAACATCCCCCACTTTTGTAAGCATTTTTATCTCAGGAATTAGGAGTTGTAGCACATAACAGGCTTTCCGATTGATTAATTGGCAACCTGTGTGCAAGGCTCTAAAGATACAGAAAGAACCTGTTCTTGAGTTTATATTCTATTGGAGAAGACATGTACTTCTACAGAACAAACACCAAGTAGATAGGAGGGAGGGGGGCCGTAGCAGTCAGGGGTGAGGCCATAGGGAAAGGGGCTTTATGTAAAAGGTCGTGCTTGAGTTGAGTCTCAGCACAGAGCAGCATATGTTGAATTAAGCTGAACTGAGAGAAATGAGTATTTTCTCTAGGCTGTGCACTGCAGGCAGGCTCCCCACAGCTGCCATAGCCAGAGCTATGTGGGCCCATAAAACATTTAGATAAACCCAGGTTTCCTCTATATATTCCTGACCCTGGTCATAACAAAGGGAGGGCATGAAGCAACAATTACCACGATTATTATCCTATATATGTTATAAACATACCATGCATGGGCTGTGCTTTGTGAGGGGGAAGGGAGAACAGAACAGAAATGAGTCAGTGGCAAATAGGTTTTGGGCAGAGGTGGCAGGGAGCTGAAGGGAGGACATTTTGGGGTTCTGTCTCCAGAAATTGGTGGCAGCCTGCTAAAGCCCTTAAAATCTCAGCTGAGACAGAGCCATTCTCGTCAAAGCACTTTGCTGCCAGTACCCATCGATGCAATCACGGTCCTTGAGACCTGCTTCTGATTTGCAGTTATTTGGTCCTGATTTGTATTCCAAACCTAACCCTTGTTCTTCTGATTCCTTCATCATGAGTCATAGAGGAAATAGGTTCTCCCACTGAAGAGCTCATCATGGACGAAAGAAAGATAGTGTTACTAGTGGTTCAACTGTCATTTAGGATTTCTACCCCCATATACTTCCAAATGGATTTGAGATGGCTTCCAAGTGGTGGAAAAAACATCATCTATGACATGGATGACGGGAAGGGGGGGGAGGGAGCAGTCATACAGTGAGAGTGAGGGATAATGAAAGACAGATTGAGTGTTGTGCTGGTATTCGCAAAATATTAAAAGATGCCGAGAAAGGCTTTCAGTGTGTTGGGTAGGCCCTCTATTGAAGATTTATGGAAAGACATGTTGTCCAGCTGTCAGTCAGTGATGAATTAAAATTAAGGAGCAGCAAAAGGGCAATGGAGAGGTTCACGGTGGGCTTGAGCCTTCTCTAACATATTACAAACAGTCTATAACATTGTTATAAAGGATGTGTTAAAGCTACCCAAGAAATATATTATTGAAAAAGATGAGCTGGTTACCTTGTGAAGGTGAAGGGGAATAGACAGAGTATATGTTTTCTTGGTAACTTCAAGATAAAATGAGGAAAGCCCCTCAGCATTTTGGGTGAACTGCTGAGGAAAACTTATGGGAAAGCAAGGACAAGAGTAGCAATCTGTCTAGGTAGAGGGAATGCTCACACTTGGGAGATTAGAGACCCACTGGGATCTCTGAGCACAGAGAAAAACCACACAGGTAACACTGGGATATATACCAATGGATGGAGTCCTGGTCCTGATGATATCACAGATGAATCAATAAAATTAAACAGGCAAAATTAGAGATAAAATGGAATGAGAGACTGACTAAAGGGAACAGAGGGGATAATGGATATCACTAAGCACCTGAGATAAGCAGATTATTATAGTTCTGAGATTCCTGACAGCTAAGAAACAAAGAGAAAGGGACCGAGCTCCATATTTTGGGATCTTTGCAGGTAAATTTGTCAAATTAATCTTTTTCTGTAACTACATTTAAGGAGCAATTTACCCCAATGGCTCATTTTATGAAGAACATTGACTAATGTGGTAAAGACGCCTTAGATTAAAATCCAACAATAAGAACAAAACCCAATAACTTTGGGAATGGAGCATTCTGATAATAAACCTCACATTAAGGGGAAAGAGAGCATAAGGTTTTGACAGGAACTGGACAGCAGTTATCTCATGATTTAATTTTCTACCGAGTACTTTCAGTGCAGGCAGTGGGTAAAACAAGAGTCATACATTTTAATTTTAAAATATTTTTGCTTTCCAGTTGACCTCCTATTTTTAAAATAAATTTCCACTGATGTCTTTATTGATCTAACTTCCAAATGTATTGCTCCCCCTAGTGTGTGTCAGAAAAACCATCTCTTATAGGAAAGAACAAAAAAAAAGGGGGGGGATCAGAAAACTAATCAATATGTTTTAAAAATCTGACATTATAAGCAGTGTTTTGTATTCCTAGTCCTCCACCTCTGTGAAAAAAGTGGGGGAGGTATCTTCTCGTATTCCTTCTTTGGGGCCAAGCTCAATCATTATAATTTCACAAGATTCAGTTTCAATAGTCCTACTGTTATTGTAATCTCATTTATATCATTGTAGTCCTTATGCATATTGTTTTCCTTTTTCTGCTCACTTCACTTTGCAAATTTCTCTGTTTTACCAGCTTCTCTGTATTCATCAAATGCATCATAGCTTACAGCACAATCATGTTCCATTATATTCATGTGCTACAACTTGTTTCACCATTCTCCAACAGATGGGAAACTTCTTAGTTTCCATTTTTTGCTGCTACAAAAAGCCCCACAATAAATATTTTGGTTTATATAGGGCCTCCCTTTCATCAATGAGTTCCTTGGAGTGCATGTCTAGTAGTGGGATACCTGAGCCAAAGAGTATTAATATTTTAGTCACTTCCTCTGCATAATTCCAGGTTGTCTTCCAGAATATTTGGACCAATTCACAGTGATACCAAAGATGCTCATCTAGATACAGTTCCTCCCATACTATTCCCATCTCTCATCATTTTTTGCTAATTTAGGGTATGTGAGGGACAACTATACGGTTGTTTTCATTTGCATTTCTCTTATTATGTATGAAGCACATATATACTTTAGAAACCAATTCCAATGACTAAATAAATGGCAGATTTAGAAGGCCAGACCATACTATATAAAGGGAGTGACTGCGCAACTAGATAGCAGGGTGGATTGAGTGAGGAACCTGGAGTCAAGAAGACCTGAATTTGAATCCCACCTGAGACATTAAATGTGTGACCCTAGGAAAGTCGCAACTTCTTAGAGCTTCTTCCCCTCCCTAAAAGGAGGAGAAGAGTAGCACCTACCTCAAAGGAGTTATGAGGATCAAAAGAGTTCACATTTTTGCAAACCTTAAAGTTTTATGTAAATGCTAACTTGTAGTTACTGCTCCTTACCTCACTTTTCTCATTCCATTCCTGGACAACCACAAGTCTCTTCAACAGTGGACTATCAACTCCAACAGGTTCTCATCTCTTTGAATACAAATGTAGCATATAGGCCCTCCATCAGCAGTCCCACATTCTTGCCATATACCTGGCCTTTCATTTTCTGTGGCCGTATATATTTCTCTGATGGCAACCTTTACGACATTTTGGAGGGTTGTTTGCAATCAATAAACTAGACCTTCAACAAATTCAATCAAACTAGCATTTATTGAGCAGCTATGTCTAAATGAGAGTTAATTTCATTGTTTTTATCTCTCCCCGTCCTTCCGTTGAGTCAATGGTTCTCTATTAAACAGAATGGGTTGTGACTTATCTAATACTGACCACAGAATCTTATTATTATCTTTCCTTCCTTCTTTGGTGCTGATTTTAACCTTTTCTCTAACCAGTCAATGATCCGAAGGCACACAGATTCTAAAATGAGTCCTCCTATAGATAGACATGAGGTTTCTGAGTAATTAGCCCTTTTCACTTCTTGATTCGGAATCTTATTTTCCACATTTCTTTTAACCATCTTCCCCCCTTCTGCCACCGCCCAGATGAAATCCCCAGGTATGAAGATGCGTGCTGACTTGGTTTAGCAGATCCTGCGACATTGCTCATATCTCTCCTTCTTCATCCTCTGAGAGAGATGTCGACATATAAGCTGCAATTCACTTGCTAGTGGATTGTTTGCTTATTCTTATTGAAAGCACTATGGGGTGAAATGATCAAGTGTCCTGTGAAATGCTGCTTTTTATTGCTTCGGGGCACATACTGAAACTAATTCCTCTAACTGCTTTATCTGCCTCTCCAAAAGGAATGGGTGAGTGATCCTTCCACACAATTGTAACTGTCTTAGGTCTTTGGGATTCATTTATAGTGAAAATGTCAAGCTGAATGCAATTCAGTTCCTCCAGTAGGGTATATTCAAATAAATGGTCAATGGCCAGGATTGCATATTTTAAGTAGAAACAGTGAAATTAATGTTTGGGACAGCCTGAAAGTGTGTGATTTGGAGCACCCTGAGGGGGGATCATATTTGGGAAAATGTGCAAGCTGCTCACTTCTAGGAAAACCCATCCTTTTAGCACCAACATCCCCCTGATGATGCTATGTGACTACAAATCATGGAATGCCACAATCTCAGAAGAACAGAAAACGCAGGTGATCCAAAAGATGCATGATAAATGCAAAAAGGCTGTGGCGGACTGCAAAGACTAGTACAAAAGAGTAATGTCCAAGATGGCATTAAAACGATAAAGGGTCTGAAAAGGAGATGGGCTGCTCACGAAGCCAAGCAAAGGGATAACTTTTCCTCATTTTCACTGGAATTCCCAGAGACTCACCAAATGGCTCTCCAGGACACTGCGAGTAGCTCTTATTATTAAAGTGCTTTATAAACATTCTGTCATGGAAGGCACAAATTGGAAAAACAAAAAGCAAAACCCAACTCCACAGGGATGGAAGCTTCAACCTCCTCCTAAGTAGATGAAGAACGTACAGGAAGGCATGGAACAAAAAATCACACAAGATCGGGAAGGTGGGAATGGGGTATGATCCGGAAAGGTCGAGATCATTCAATGCATCCTACAACACAGTCAGTCCTCCTAACTTTTGTCTCACCACTGGACTTTGATGACCGGAGGAGAGAATGTGGCTAAGGCCTTTGCACAAATCTCGCCTCACTTAAATCCAATTCACTAGCAAGTCAAGACATCATCACCATGTCATTGGTCATCTTCTAGACTGAAGGATAAACAACAACCACTCACACTGCTGAGATTGCAGATCCACTGAAAGCACCGCAGCAGATTCAGAGTGTTTCCAAGATAAAGATCATCACAATGGCACTTTTTTGGATCTAATAATCAGAAACATAGGAGCTGCCACATACACAGAATTAGTTGTAGTCTATTACTTCATTTGATCCTCCCAACCCCCTCATGAAGTTGGAAGTACAATTATTCTTAGTCTAGGCATTTTACAGCAGAGGAAACGAACTGAAAAAGGAAAGGACTTGCACAAAGTTGCATAGAAGCATATCATCATCAGGAATATCCAAATTTCACCACAAGGCTTCTGATTCCAATCCCAAGGTTCTTCTCTCTATTATCATAGCTGCTTTACAAGATCTAATCACCACTTAGGAATAAAAAGAGGTACACTATGGACTTGGATTCAGGAAGACCTGAAATCAGATTTTGTTTCTGATAATTGCCAGGTAGATGAGGGGGAGCAAGGATGTTTACATGTCTAAGCTTCAGTTTCCTCCTCTGAAAAAATGAATGAGTTAGAACAAAAGCCCTCTAACTCGACTCTAAATCTACTACTCTGAGCCTTCTACTCCTGAAAGATGAATCCTGCTGCACAATCCTTTATATTTCCTTCTCTTCAGGCAAAATCCCTTCTTCCCACATACAGAGTTTTAAGTAGGAATGGTCCCTTTCCCTCAGGTTTCCTATATGTCAGGATTGGGGGATCAGAGTATTTCTTTTTGTTGTTTTTTTCTACATTCTGAAAAATATAATTGAAAATTCATCAATTGAACTATTTCTGGCAGCCTGGCAGAGTCAGAAAGGTCTAGGTTCGAATTTTGCCCATGTTAGATGCAGACTGTATGACTCTGGGCAAGACATTAAGGTTCTCATTGATCCAGGCAACTAAAATGAAAAGTTGGTGAGTAGGAAGTAGAAGGAAGTTCCTTATCCAGTCATTTCCTGTGTCAATGAAAGCACAGGGTCCAGTTCTATTTACTTTTGGTAGAAAAACACCAGTAGATTAGTACAGAATTAAAAGTTCTCCATCACAGCTCTTTGACAATTTGTGATCCTTTCCCAGAAATCCTCATTTATTTCCTCCTTCCGCCTAGGTGGTCTATAGTATATTCCAATGATGATGTCAATTTCATTTCTCCCTTCATTGATCCTCACTCTCCACTTTGTTCCCCTACCTAGTAATTTTTCATAAGGAAATCTTCTTAATAAATGATCCATTTTATCTTTTTTATGTCTTGTAAATAAAATATATGCTCCATGAGTCTTTCCCACTAACTCTCACTGATATTGGTGACACTGAATTTTCTTCCTTCTATTTGCTTTCTTTCTCAACTATGCCTCTACATTTGGGGGTAGATATGAAGCCATACGTGTTAATTCTGTCCCTCCTCTTAGAAATTGTCCCCTGTTAATTACTAATCATCTGCTAATGCTTTCCATTATATAGTGTACCCACTATGGGAGGATGACTTGGCAGACGTGTAAGTAGGTTTTTTTTTCATTCCCTTTACATTTGCAGTTTAAAATCTTGTTGACAAGATTCACATATTGACAAAGCTAGACTTCAGTTAAATATATATTTCACTACTCCTTGTTAACTATACTCCTTTTCTGAACAAGCATCCATAATTTTCATATTTTATATTCAAATTACAACTCTAGATCTCATTCTCAATTGTCATTTTCTTTAGAAAAGAAAAGCTGTTCACTTCACACAACTTCCTTTCTCTGCTTTAGTCCTTACTTTCAACTGGTAAGAGTTAAAAAAAAAACCACCTGTTCTCTTAAGTTCTTCATTGTCTTTCACTTAAGTTTATAATTTCAATAATTTTTTGTTAACTCCTTCTGGCAGTATCATTTGTTCCCATATGAATCACCAAAAGTGAGAAAAGGTATTCAGGTCTGACATAACTCAGGCAGATCTCTGTCATATCCTGGATAAACAGATGATCTCAAATTGTTCATATTGACTTGACAAATGAATGTCCCATACCTCTCAGTAGGGAGTCATCAACCAGTGCTATTCCTTACATAATTATCATATGGCTCAAATATTCAATAGTTCGTTTTCTTTTCTTCATTCTTTGTTTAATTTTTCATCCTCCAAATTTCCTACCATAAGTGAGAATTCCCTCTTCAGATTGCATATCTCCTTAATTATTTCTTTAAAGTTTTCCTTGAATGACTGGATATCATGCTTTAATCTCTCTGATAACTTGTAAAGAAGTGTTTTTGCAGGTCTTTCACCTTCCTCTCTAGTAGAGACACTTACCCTTAGTACTATATTTTTTTCAACCATGCATCATTTTTGAATATCTATATGAACATATAAACAACTGAAAACCAAGAACTCGAGTCAACCTCTGCAGACATTTTACATAAAGCAGGATTCCTTCCCCCTACTGTGCATTGAGGGACTGATTGCAGACCATGAACTGAGGACAGTAAAACATCTTTATAATATAACTCATCATTGCAGAGAATTAACTAAATCATGGAATAGGTGTTCCCAGGTATTGTCCTGGTGGGTTCTTGCCGCCCAATTAATGTAAGGTTTGCTTTAGCCTTGATCGTGTCTCCTTAAACTTCTAGTGGGCATTTCATGCATTGTTAATGCCTTGTTATGGTGATAATTCCCAGCTTTGTATTGGACCTTGGTTTCCTGGAGGGAGGCCCGCAGATGCATCTGTGTTGGAGATATCAGAGGTTTTTTAAGGGGATATCAGGAGATGAAATTAATGGTCAAGTGGCTGGAAGTCCCTAGACCATGACAAGACTGGAGGAGTTAGAAGCTCAGAAAGGAACAAGAAACAAAGATCAGCAATGACTTGGGCCTCGTAAAGAAGGAAAGCAAGACCAAATACTACTTTTAAAGAGTATTGTGAGTTGTGCAATTATACAGGTTTGGGAGAATAGAGGGTTGACTTTCTATAACCCAAGGGCTTTTGCCTGTGTGTGTGTGTGTGTGTGTGTGTGTGTGTGTGTGTGTGGTGGAGAGGAGGGAAGGGATATCAAGATTAGAATTATAAGAAGAAGGAAGGTACAAGTCCCTATGGTTATTGGGATGATCAGAGCAGAGGATGACTTGATTTTCAACAATCCCAAGTACTTTGCTTTTGCAAGAGAGCTCAGTCAGGGTAATAAAATAAGTCTGTAGGACTCTATAAGACCCTGAGAAGTCAATGTTCTCTGGAAATGGAATGAACATTGGCTTGACTATTTACAGGCTCAAGTGTGCACGTTATGTGTTTTGTACTGTTAAATAAAACCTATTCTAAATTCAATCTTTTGTTAATCGGAATGCTTACAGAGGAGCTGAGGACACTTTGTTCCATTTCTGGAGAGGCACAGATACAAATCAAATTCTTCATGTTCCCGGTTTGAACCTGGTTCAGGCAAACTGAGAGCTTTGGATGTGGACTATGGATTAGAAGTGAATCAAATCCGATTCCCCCAAACTTTCTTCTTTTTACTTGGCTGTAGCTCTGCACATTAAATATCAGTCTTCTAAAGTTGGTCTCAGTTTAAAGAAAACACACTGATGGTACCAAACCCACTGCAGTGATGTCTGCCTCAATTCAACAAACACTTCTTAAGCACCTTGACTATGTGGAAGATATTATGCTAGGTGCTAAAAATACAAAAAGACTGATGCAGTCCATGACATCAATAGCTTTACATTGCATTATTCCTCCTTTGAATCTAATCTTTCACCCCAGTAACTACATATTCTACCTAATGTGCTGGTCCTCTCACTTCCAGCCTCTACAAAAATGGCTCCCATCTTCTTAGGAAATTAAGTATAAAACCCTGATCCTGGTTTTCCAAGTCCCCATTAGCAGGTTCCCCTTTATTTCACACAACTTCTTCTTGATAATATTCCAAATACCATGCCATGTCTGACATAGATTCTGAGTAACTAATTCATTGGTGAAGTTTTTTTTTTTCTGCATCATCCTAATCCATGCAATGGATCAATGTATTTATTCTTCCAATGTCATTATGCCAAAGGAATTCAACATCTTGTTGAAATCCTTCATTCAGCAGTGGCTATGTTCTGAAAACTAAGAAATATATCATTTCAACGCTCCAAAAATAAGCAATAATTCTTAAATGCCCATAGAAAGCTGAATGGATTTTGAAAATTACAAGATTATTGTTTTACTAGTTTAAAAAAGTAATATCTTAGCCAGTAGTTTGCCTTGTTCAAAATAATTGTGAAATCCTATTCTCTATACCCAATATTATCATACTGGCCACTGTTAATGACTCATCATTCAAATATCCCACAAAGATCCATCTCAGTTTTTCAAATTCAAGGGGACAAAAAGACCCATACCTCCTTTCCTCTATGCCAGTCAAGGTTCCCCTACTGTGTTTGCCTTGAAGGATTCCAAAACTAGTTTTCAAAGCAGATGTATCATGAAGCTCACACTGAGTCTTTGAGACTCATTGTTCCCTGAACATATTAAGTTGACGCTTGGAAGGAAAGATTGTTTTTTGAAAGCTATTATAATGCCTAAAAAGAGCCTGACTGATGAAAAAAATAAAGTCTGCAGGATGTCAATGGAAACAATAAGGTTTAATTAATTTTGCCCCCTCCCACCCAAATCTCCTCCCCTACCATACACATTTCTGGTTGTTGGCAAAACACATTCTTCAAATGAGGATACAGAGATCTATTGTATCTGTCAGTGATACACCATGTCTTCATCCATCACTCTGATCTAGCTTGATTATTGGCTTTGCTGAGTGAGAAAGAAAGTTCTTTTCCCAGACACTTTCTGGTGCTAATGAATTACAATTAGTAATGCAAACTATGAAGTCTCCAAATCCTTTCCTATTCAACAAAAAAACCTCACAATTCTAGAAGATGAAGCTTCCAATCCTTAGAGTGCATCACCATACAAATTAATTAATTAATCAACCAAGCAATTTTCAAATCCTCTACAGGTATCAAATTAGGTGCTGGTAAAATAAAGATGAAAATTATATAGCCCCTACTTTTAGATTCAATTGGAGGGAAGCCATATGCACATATATAAGTAAAATCAAGACATACGCAAAATAAATACAAAAGCATGTCAGGGAGGAATAGACTAACAACCAGGACAACAAGGTAAGATCTCCAGTAAGAGCTACAGCGTGAACATACCTAATTGATGTCTTTCCTGAGTTCTAAACCCACATTTGTCACTGCTTCCTGGCCTGATCTACCTGGATAGTCTGGAAGTGTCTCAACAAGGTCAAATAAAACAATATTCCCCTCAAACTGATTCTTCTTTCAAATGTACTAATTTCTCTCCATGGTAGCACTCTTTTTTTTAAAAAAACAATTTTTAATAATAGCTTTATATTTAAAAAATCCATGCAAAGATAATTTTCCAAATTTTTCTCCTCTTCCCCTCACTCCCCTCCCCTAGACAGCAAATAATTCAATATAGGCTAAATATGTGCAATTCTTCTAAATACATTTACACATTTATCATGCTGCACAAGAAAAATTACATCAAAAAGAAAAAAAAATAAGAAAGAAAAGCAAGCAAACAACAAAAAAGGTGAAAATCCTATGTTGTGAGCCACATTCAGTCTCCATAGTCCTCTTTCTGGATGCAGATGGCTCTTTCCATCACACCTCTATTGGAACTGGCCTGAATCACCTCATTGTTGAAAAAGAGCCACGTTCATCAGAATTGTTCATCACATAATCTTGTTGTTGCTATGTACGGTAATCTCTTGGTCCTACTCACTTCACTTAGCATTAGTTCATGTAAGTCTCTCCAGGCCTTTCAGAAATCATCCCGCTGATCATTTCTTATAAAACTATAATATTCCATCACATTCATATACCATAACTTATTCAGGCATTCTCCAGCTGATGGGTATCCACTCAGTTTCCAGTTCCTGGCCATTACAAAAAGGGCTGCTACAAACATTTTTGCACATGTGGGTCCCTTTCCTTCCCTTATGATCTCTTTGGGACACAAGCCCAGTAGAGACACTATTGGATCACAGGGTATGCACATTTTGATAACCCTTTGGGTATAGTTCCAAATTGCTCTCCAGAATGATTAGATCAGTTCACAACTCTACCAAGAATGTATGAGTGTCCCGGTTTTCCCATATCCCCTCTAACATTCATCATTATCTTTTCCTGTCATCTTAGCCATTCTGAGAGGTATGAGGTGGTACCTCAGAGTTGTCTTAATTTGGATTGCTCTGATCAATAGTGATTTAGAGCATTTTTTCATATGCTTAGAAATAGCTTTAATTTCTTCATCTGGAAATTCACATGCTTTGACCATTTATCAATTGGATGATGGCTTCTATTCTTATACATTTGCGTCAATTCCCTATATATTTTAGAAATGAGGCCTTTATCAGAACCCTTGGATGTAAAATCTTTTCTCAGTTTTCTGCTTCCCTTCTAATCTTAGCTGCATTGGTTTCATTTGTACAAAACTTTTTAACTTAATATAATCAAAATTATCCATTTTACATTTCATTATGTAGTCTTGTTCATTTTTTTGTCCACAGATTCCTTCCTTCTCCACAGATCTGAGAGATAGGCTAAACTTGTTCTCCTCATTTTCTTTTAGTATAATTCTTTATGTCTAAATCATGAATCCATTTTGACCTCATATCGATCTACAGTGTTAGGTGTTGGCCAATGCCTAGTTTCTGCCATACTAGTTTCCAATTTTTACCTAAGCTTGAACCCCCCAAAACCCCTTTAACTCATTCTCCCTTACTCCCCTGTCCAGTTACCAAGGCCCACTGATGTTACCTCTCCAATCGCTCAGAAAACTCTCCTCTTCCTTTGTTGTGAACTCTAGAACAGGCTCTCACATAGGACTATTGCTGCTTCTTCCTAATTCATTTCTCTGCTCTCAGTCTCTTCCTTCTCTCTTCCAGTGCTTCCTAATGTTCCCTAAGCAGAGCTCTGACCATTCATGTGATTCTTCAATTCAAAACCCTTCAGTGGCTCCTCATTGCTACCAAATAAAGTCCTGGTATTCAAAGGCCCTGCACGATCCAGGCTTCCTTCACATGTTTCCTCTCCAATTGTACCCAAAAGCAAAGCTGGCCTACCCCACCATACCATACACACTTTCAGTATTATACTCAGTCACTCAATAAACACTTAGTAGCATATTCCCTTTGTACCTTTTCCCACCACATGCCCTATGTATGTCTACAATGTCTTTCTGCCTCCTAAAATCCTGGCCAGCTGAATTGCTCCAAGAGGTCTTCCATGATCTCAGAATCACAAACTTCCAAATTCGAAGAAATCTCAAAACTTATTTGGTTCAGCCTAGGCTTGAAAAAAAGAATCTTGAAAAAGAATCTAGGGGCAGCTAGGTGGCGCAGTGGATAGAGCACCAGCCCTGAAGTCAGGAGGACCTGAGTTCAAATCTGATCTCAGACACTTAATATTCCCTAGCTGTGTGACCCTGGGCAAGTCACTTAACCCCAATTGCCTCAGCAAAAAGAAAAAAAAAAGAAAAAGAATCTCCCCTACAACATGTCTGAGAAAGGATCATCCAGCCTCTTCTCATAGATTTCTTATGGGTGGAAGAAATCTCTACCTCCTAAGATATCCCATTCTACTACTGAATAGCACTAATTTTCAGTAAGTTTTTTCCTTACATCAAATCTAAATTTGACTCTTTGCAATGTACACCCACTGCTTCTAATTATGTGCAGCGGGTACAAGCAGAGCGAGTCTATTTCCTCTTCTACATGACAGCCAACCTATCCCTTGAGTCTTCTCTTCTCCAGGATAAATGTCCCAGGGGATTTCAACAGTTCCTGATATGACATGAAGCTAGAGCCCTTTGCTGTCTGGGTGCCCCTCTCCTGGGCATTCGAAGGAAGGGTTTCTTGTTGATTTTACATGTCCCAGCCCCCTCTGGCAGGCAATCTGCTAAAAACGATGGACTCCTCAGAAAATTGTTTCAAATATATATATATATATATATAATCAAGCATATAGGTTTACAAAGGAGACCTATATATGAAAATATATGAAATAGAGTGATTTTTTAAACAATTAACTTCACAGAACTCTAATTAAGCATGCCTATTCTAAAGGTAATCCTGAAAAATGGCGCTTATAGATGAACCCAGTGGGGCAACCAAGGCAGAGTACAGGGGATCATCACCTTACTACTCTTACATGAAGCCTAAGTCTTCTTGGCTGACACGCCATACTGGTGACTACTACTGATCTTAGAAACACAAAGGAAACCCCAACATTTACAGACATCTTGTAATTCCGAAGGTGATTTTTTTTAAACCCAGTATAAGACATTTACATTTATCCTTATTAACTCCCATCTGATGTTTGATCTTCTGACCTGTTAATATCTTATTGAATCCCCATTCATGGAAGCGATAGGGCAGCTCTCTGCATACCCTTTGATGTCCCTTGCAGATTTGATAAGTATGCTATCTAGACCTTTATCCAAGCCCTTGAAAAAATTGATCAAATAAAATTTTAAAATTGATAAATAGCAGAGATCTCTGGACCTTTCTAGTAAGGGCAATTCAATGGAACTTGGGTGTGGAGTCAGAAAGACCCGAGTTCAAATGTGACCTCAGATATATATTAGCTATGTGATCCAGGGCAGGTCACTGACCCTGTTTGCCTCAGTTTCATAATCTATAAAATGGAGATAATATTAGCTCCTACCTCTCAGAATTGCTGTGAAAAGTGATAAGATAATGACTATGACTATGAAGCACTATCTCTGACACACAGTAAGCACTACATAAATGTTAGCTAGTAGTAGTAGTAGAAGCCTCTCTCCAAAATAACACCAAACATTTAAAAACCACTCTTGGGGTCTAGTAAACCAATTATTTAGAGCTAGAATCTCCATCTTATCAATAAGAGAGACACAAAAGGCTTTAACAAATGTTAGGGTAAAATATGAATAAATAGCTATCAATCAATAAACAAGCAATTATTAAATGCCTACTATGTTCTAGACACTGTGCTAGATACCGGAAATACGAATACAAAAACTAACCTTTATTTCACCATTATTTTTATTTACATTCTCTCTAGGGAAACAACATGCACAATACCTACAACATAAATAAATACCAGGTGATTTCGGCAGGGGAGCTACCAGAAGGAAAGAAACAAGCATTTATTAAATGACTACCACATGCCAGGCACTGTGGCCCTTTTCAAATATTATCTCGTTTGATCCCCATAATAAACCTAAGAGGGAGGTGCTATTGTGACCCTTCATTTTACAACTGAGGAAACTGAGGCAGACACTAAGGAAGATGCCAAAGATGACACAGCAAGTAAAGATCTGAGTTAGATTTGCATTCAGGTCTTTCTGACTCCAGACCCAGTTAAGGAGAAGCAACAAAGATCTCACACGACAGGTAGTGCTTGAAAGAAGTCAGGGATTCTAAAAAGCGTAGTTGAGGAAAAGGAAATGACAAACATAGATAAAAACCACGTATATAGACAAGGAGGAATGAGATGGAATGTTATATATAAAGAATATACTTCCTCCATGATGGCGAGCGACATGTAAAAGTCCTGGAAAGGGGTCTCCACGATTCTCCAGATCTACTAGATCTAGCTTTACTGTAAATAAAGGAAATTCAGTGACGCTGATGGGACCTGGTCTTCAGGAAGCTCTTTGAGATCACTGCTTCTCTGCGATCACTACATATGGAACAGTCACTAATGATGCCAGCATATTTGGAGAGTTTGGCCAGAAACTGAGGTCAAACTGACTGGCCTAGAGTTTACAAACTTTATTTGCTATCTTTCTTTTTTTTTTTTTTTTTAGAAACTGTTTCCCCTGCGCTTTATAGTTTTTACACAATTGTTTGCATGTTGTCTCCCCCCACTGGACTATACCTTTATTTTATGTATCAACTAAACTAAATAACCCTATCTTTTGGTTCTATCCTTTCAAGTCCAAAAATCATTCTTCACAGAGAAAACATAAGCAAAGTAAACTTTGTTGTCAATTATCATTGATCCCACCACCTCAGGAAATAATCATCTCCTTCCCCTACTTCAGCCAGTCAGACTTGGGAGTCAAGAAGATAATCAATTCAAATCCAGTCTCAGACACTCACTAGCAATATGACCCTGGGCAAGTCACTAAGATTCTGGCTAGTCTCGCTCATAAAAAGGGAAAAATAACAGCACTTCTCTAACAGGACTTAAGATGAGGATCAAAATCCCTTGTTAACCTTAAGACACCATATTAAATGCTAACTATTGTTATTATGAAAAACAACAACGACAATGACGACAATAATAATAGTAAACACTAGCTACCTCCCAGTCTGGAGAAAAGCACTTTGACTGTCATATGCAAATTTTAACTAAGGCTGCCGCTTTTTGTATGTATTATTCCATTTGGTACACAGGACTTGGTAAATAGTGATTACAGAGCCAGTGGCGAGAACCCCTGGGGATATGGAGAACAGTGAATTTCAATCAAAAGAGACCTAGATTCTAATCCCAGCTCTGTCAGTAACTCCCTGTGTGAGACACTGTGGGCCTCAATTTTTCCACCTGAAAAGTAATGACAATACAACCCACCTAATTAAATTGCCCCCCAAAAAATTAATTTTCAAGTATTATCTGAACATATTCTGTATGGGAATGAGACTATTACAAAAGTCTTACTCAGATGCCTCATCATGGTTCGGAGGTGACCGGGGGTGGGGGGTCTTGAAGGCTCTGCTGGTAGAATGTGATCTTTGGGAGGTTCTCTAATTCTGAAAAGGCTTTCAATGTAGCCCTGGCAACAGACTCTGTCTGCTGACTGAGGATCAGCCTAGCTAAATAAGAGGCAGCTCATCCTCTATAGGCTGGCCCTTAGGTAAGGAATTCTGTAGCCATGGAAACCCGTGAAACAAAGAAAAATCCAAAATGGCTATCAGTTCTCTGTAGAGCCCTTTCCCTTCTTGCAGTGACAGAGGCAGAATGGTGGGAAAGGGACACAGGATGCTAAGAATCATGCGATTTGGGATCAGGAAACAGTAAATTACCTGCTGTACTCCAAATGTGTTAGCTCTTGAGAGATGGTGGGTTTTTTCCTTCACTGGAGGCCTTCTAGCAGAGCCTGGATGACCAATTATTGCATTTTTGGTAGAGGTTAGCTGTTCCTTCCACTCAAATTCTGTCATTTTAAATAAGCACGCCAGTAGAAGAACTAAATCATATTAATCTTGACATTCTAGCTTTTAGGGAAATCAGATGACAAAAGGACATTGTAGTTTAAAATAAGGGTGACTCACAGGTCTTCTTAAAGAAGCAAATAAGGGGGCTGGTGGGTGTTTTTTAATTATGTAGCCAAAGGAAACAAGACTCATTATTTCATAGGCTACTTGTTCATACTGTCTGGTGAAGCTCATGATAAGCATTTGTAAGAAGGCTACCGTGAAGATAATTGCATCGACATCAGTTTCAGAGGATCAGATGGAAACATTTTTACAAAGATCTTGATAATATCACCCCACCTCCCATTAAAGCAACATATATTATAAAAAATCAAGCACAAGTGTGAACATAAAGAGGACTGTAAAAACACATGCTGGAAAATGAGATTCGGGATTAAGAAACAAAATAGGACTTGAATGTATAGACTACTCAGAAACCTAACACCTGTATATTATCAATATTCTCTTTTATAAGAGAGTATAAACGCATTAGATATTACGAGTCCCATATGTCATTTTTGAAATGAAATCAACTAGATCTTAAAAAGCGAGAAATTCTTGGTTACTGATATGGCAGTCATTTCTGCATTAACATCTGTTCATTCAGACCATTGGCTTTTTAAAAACAACGATTAATTATAAGTAAATTATAAGAAGAAAAGATGAAAAGATATAACAGGCAATTAAAAAAATCTCCAACCTGAACTATGTAAACAAATTACTGATGCAAAAGCAAATTTAAAGAGAGGGAAGAATAGACAAAGGAACAGTTATAGACCAAGACCATTGTCATTTCCAAGAATAAAGTAAATACTGTGAAACTGACATCACAATGGGGAAGCCAAAAGAATCTCAAGCCTATCCCAACAAGCAAACACCTGCTCTCTTTAGCAGATGGAGGAAAATGGAAGCCAAAGGAAAAATGGTTTCGAGCATGCAACTCATTAATAATGTGTTCTGCAGGATAGTGGATGATTGTGAGAAGTTATACCTTATCAAACAGTGAAAAGTTAGGAAGGAAAAATCAACCTTAAAAGAAAGTTTAGTGTGAGACTCAATTAATTCAGATTCCCCCCCCCAAAGCATTAACATCTGAAACGGAAAGACTGACAGACCAAAAAAGGAAAAAAGGGGAGGAAATATCTGCCAACATTTCTCTTAAACTCTTTTCTTCATTAATAGACTCACTAAGGTTACATTTGTACCCAAAAAGTACAGTTACTAATGAGCTACATGATGTTCAGAAAAAAACGATGGGTTGGATCTCATTAACTAAAATTCTGTAGAACAGAGAGACATGTTCTGCCTAGGAAGATAGGAAGGCTCTCAAGAAGAGAATTCTAAAGGTAATAAGAGAAACAATTCAAATGAGGAAAAAAATGAGGAAACTGTTTAAAAGATGTCAAAGTGAAAGTACAAGAGAATTCATCAGCCAAATTATATTTTTAATAAGATAAATACAAGAGATGGAAGAAAGGACAGGTAAATGAGGATAAATACTAAAGCAGAGCATGAAGACAAGGATATCAAAGCTCAGATAAGCTGTTTTTGTTCTATACCTCTATGTTTCCTTTTTTTTTTTTTTTTTTTTTTTTGCTGAGGCAATTGAGGTTAAGTGACTTGCCCAGGGTTACACAGCTAGGGAATGTTAAATGTCTGAGACCAGATTTGAACTCAGGTCCTCCTGACTTCAGGGCTGGTGCTCTATCCACTGCGCCACCTAGCTGCCCCTATGTTTCCATTTTTAACTTCAAAGAATCACATTTTTGCTCACTCCTTTGATTAAATTTGTTAAACATCTGTCAATTTTATTGATTTCAAAAAAATAACTTATCTTTATCAGTGCAATTCTATCTTTTTTGTTTCTGCCCTTAAATATTTTTATCCTTTACTTTGAATTACTATTTTGTTCCTTTGTTGGTTCCTTTAAGGTGTATTTACCTTTCTCTCTTTTATTTATTAGTTTAACTACTAAATGCTATAAGTTTAACTCAAAATTCCTTTCACTATATCCCATAGGTTATCTATATGTAGTACTGTTGTTACCATGATCTTTTAAATATTCTCTTGCCTTTCTAATTTCTTCCATTACCAATTGATTTTTTCATTTTCCATGCAATTTGATAATTTTTGTTCATGGTATTTAATTCTAATTTCACTACATTATATAGTATACAAAGTATATATAGTTTCTGATCTTTTGAATTTATGTGAGTATTCCTAACTACCTAGCATATTATCAATTTTTTGAACATTTCATGGTTACATGAAAAGAAGTATTCCCTGTCTCTTCCATTTAGTTTGTCCACATAGTTATTAATTCTAACTTATTAAGAAGTACTTTATTACTAATCTTTTCTATTTGATTTTTCACATTCTGAAAACAGTATTAAGGTCCCATTATTCTGTGTTCATTTATTTCATGTGCTAATATTTTACTTTGTCAATTTAACTCTCAAATCATTTGTCACAAGTAAATGAAGAATTATTACATATTTTTGTTCATTTTTCCCCTTTTATCATCATGTAATTCCCTATCTAAATCTTTTGCTACTTTCAAGTTTTAACTCTATTTTGTCAAATGCCATTACTGCCACTCTTGTGGTTTTTGCTCTTGAAAGCAACATATTTAGTCCAGATCTTTCCCAGAACAAATAAAATCCATGTTATACAGATTATTTTCAATAAACAATTTTAAGAGATAAATATATTTTATAACATTTAAGAGACAAATGTATTTATGTTGTTTTTGCAAAAAGGTAAAGATAACACTAAAAAAGTACAAGCCAATATTACTAAAATGGATGTATAAATACTAAATAAAACACTAGCCAATATAGCAATACATTAAGACAATTATTCATTATGGCCAGGCTGTATTTATAGCAGGTACACAAGGTTTGTGCACGAACAAATATCAACCTAATAAAACGTATAAACCAAAAACATCCCCAAAAGCCTATTATTATATCAATAATGCAGGAAAGGTATTCAACCAGATCCAATATTCAGTCATGATAAAAAAAAATGCTAATAACCATTGGAAGGGACGGATTTTTCCTCAGTATAATAAACAGTATTTACTGTAAGCAAAGAGCCGACATAACAGGCAATGAAGAAATATTTAAAATGTTCCTGTGAAAAAACAGATACAAAGGAAAGATGCCTACTCTTGCTGATTTTATTTGGCGTAGTATTAACAATTTTAGCAAATTTAGTAAAGCGGGAGAAAGATATTACAAGGATTTGCATTGGAAATGAAGAGTTAGAAATTTCCCTTGCAAGATGACATGAAAAGTATATCTAGAAAATCTAAACAAATCAGTCAAAAGATTAATGGACACAATAAATGAGTTCAGCGAAGTTGCAGGAGACACAAACTTCACCCACAAAACAGCTGCATTCTTAACTATTTGCCATAAAGATGAAGAAAACATAAAAAGAAACCCATTTACAGCTACAACAAAAGGCATCAAATATCTGGGAAATTAACCAACAAAGGGGTGCATAGGACCTCTATAAAGACAAAAAGAAAACTATGAAGACCAAAATAAAGACAGACCTAAATAACTGAATGGGCATTTAATGTGGGCTAAATTAATATTATAAAAATAACATCATTTGCCCAAATTAATATGAATATTTAAGACAAAGCCACTGAAATATCAAGGGGATTTTCTTAAAGAACTAGCCAAAATTAAAATGAAATTGGCATTTTAAAAAAATGAACAAGAATAGTTAAGAGTCCCACTGAGCATAAAAGTTTACAAAGGGAGTCTTTCAAAGTTAGGCTTTAAAATATATTACAGAGGGGGCAGCTAGGTGGTGCAGTAGATAGAGCACCAGCCCTGAAGTCAGGAAGACTTGAATTCCAATCTGGCCTCAGACACATAACACTTCCTAGCTGTGTGACCCTGGGCAAGTCACTTAACCCCAATTGCCTCAAGTTAAAAAAAAAAAATCAGTGCAGCTAAAATATATTACAGAGGGTCTTTTCTTAAGAGTATCTACAACTGGGCAAAAAAAATAATAAATCAGAGTAATTGATCAATAGATTAGAAGATATACATGCAGACCAAAGAGTTTGATCAATTAGGAAAAAAACTGAGAAAAAGATATGTTATTTAAGAAACATAATTAGGAAAATTGGTATTCAATTTAGATCATAGATTTTAGAGCTGGAAAGGGACCCCAGAGACCACCTAGTCCCAAACTCTCTCATTTCATAAACAAAGAACTGAGGCCCTTGGACTTGTCCCAAGTCATAGTAATCATAGAGCAGAAATTCAAACCTATTGCCTCTGATTCTCAATCCAATGTGCCTTCCATGCCTAAGTCATATTCTTTGATTAAAAATTTCAACTTCACAAGTACAAGATGGAGGAAGCTTGGTCTGACAAATCATTTCCAAAAATATCCAGAGGTTTCAATGTACTACAATTCAATGTGACTGAACATGGTAGGCGTTTCTAGGAACTCCAATGAATAGTGTGGAATGGCAGTCAAAATTCAGGCTGCATTAAGAGAAGAATAGTATAGGGCAGAGGGTATGGAGATTCTACAGCCTTGGTTAGATGCCATTTAACGCAGACTTTGTTCCAAGTACCATTTTTTTAAAAGGATATTGATAAGTTAGAAAGGACCTTAGGATTATGTCATATGGGGGCAGCTAGGTGGTGCAGTGGCTAAAACACCAGCCCTGAAGTCAGAAGAACCTGAGTTCAAATTTGGCCTCAGACACTGAACACTTCCTAGCTGTGTGACCCTGGGCAAGTCACTTAACCCCAATTGCCTCAGGGGGAAAAATCATGTCATATGGGGATTGACTAAAGGAAATGGGGACATTTAGCACAGAAAAGAGAAGATTTAAGGAAAAGCTAATAACTGTTCTTCATGTCTTTGAAAATGCGTAAAATGATGATGATGATGATGATGATGATGATTAAGCTAACATTTAAAAAGTGCCTACTATTTGCACGGCACTGCGCTAAGTATTTTGTAGATATTATTTCTTTTGATTCTCTCAAAACCCTGGGAGTTAGATGCTATTATTATCCCCATTTTTCAGAAAAGGAAACTAAAGCAGCCAGAGATTAAGTAATTCCAAGCCAGGCATGCTTGGCTCCTGTGTCTGGGCTAACAGAAGCTGACTTACTACAATGCTTTCCAACATATCCAGTCTGTATCATTCTCTACCCTTATTAATTCGTCAGAGCTGTGGATCTGGAGTCAGAAGGACCTGAGTTCAAATTTGGCCTCAGACACTTATTAGCTGTGTGAAACGAGGCAAGTCACTTAATCCCAACTGCCTTCCCCCCCCAAAAAAAATGTGAATAAGAAGACTTGCTCAATCTTCTTCACTTATTTTCTAGGAACTACAAAAGTAAACCTGATTCACTTGGGGAAAAAAACAGAACTCTTTTTACACTAAAAGTCCCAAGGGGGAAGAGGTAGTGGATGCTCTTCATTATAGGTCCTCAAATGAAGGCTGGATGTGAATTTGATGAGCACAACATACAACAAGAATGCCTTGCTCAGTAAGTTGTACTGTGTGGCCAGCAACATCCCTTCCAACTCTAAGGTCCCGGGATTCTGTAAGGGAAATGGCATTAAATAAAAGAAATTCAAGAACAGGCAGACCACACTAAAAGTAAGTGGAGAAACTACCTGCTGAAGGCAACACAGTCTTGAAGGTGCTAAGAGGCTGCTTCTCAAGATGTCTGAAAGAAGGGAAATTAGGATTCTTGAAAGAGAAAAACATCATTAAAAATGATAACCAAAAGGATATCCAAACCTAGATACGGACTTTCTCACCTTTACACAAGATGAAAATGAGCTCTATGTATAGAGAAGATTGCCAGAGAAGTGAAAAGATGGGTTTCCACAAATCATATTTTGTGACAACCTACACCTTTACAACGGCATAACTAACTGAAAAAAACTGTTTTAAAAAATAAACTAACATTTGACTCAAATGCTGCCCTATGCAAAATTTCATCTTAAAGGCTCTCCTTCAACAAAGTATCTCACACAAGTTGTACAAGATTTCTTGATAGATATGGCACTGGAGGTAACTTTGAGCACCTTCTAATAATAGCAAGGGAGAGTACGCGGTAAGCTTACCGGAGGTGTTTGTTCTTATCTAAGAAGATGTCCAGAGCAGAGCCCAAATGGAAGAACAATACCCCATAGGTGGTGTGGTCCTCTGCTTGTAGATAACATTTTAAAAATTGCATCAAGCCTTGGAATGTGGCAGAGCTTCCTACGTGAGATTTATAACCATTTAAGAGAGTGTGCCCTTTTAATACTCACAGAAAATGATGATCAGCTCACTACTTTGGAGTAGAGACACATTTACCTGAGACAAACACTATAGGTGTAAAATGATATGGGTCCAGAATGAAACAGAAGGAAGAGAATAGAGGGGATTGTATCTGAGAAATGGAATACTTTCTTACTGATAAATGGGCTTCTATCAACCACCAATTATTTTCTCCCCTTCTCACCTCTTCAACCCAAATGAAAAAAAAAAGAAAGAAAAGAAAAACTTTTTAACAAATCTTCACAGTCAAGAACAGATCCCCATGCTGTTCACGGTCAAGTCTGTCCATCTTGTTGTATGTATTGAATCCATCTCCCCTTTTTTGGCACACACTGTTATCAGTTCTTGCAAATATGCATAACAATTACAACTACTCCCAAACTAGTTTCTGAAAATAGAGTCCATCTTTCTAACCCCAATATTCTTTTGATTATCATGGAAAGCCTAATCTCCAAAGAATCAATAAATGGATTACCCAAAGGGCAGTAGGCAGATTCAAGATAAGCATAAATAAGCTGTTGTGTATAACCAATGTAATCTTGTGTACAAGAGGAAATATAAAAGATATTATCACTGAGATGTATGACCAGAAAAGGAGGTGGACCGATAACTCAGAATGAATGAGAGATAACCAATAGATTGAATAATACAATGGTATCCACACAATATTAAGAGACCTAGAGGAGGGATCTCTGCATCATGTTGGGCAAGCCCTTGTGAAGGATTTATAGGAAAATACCCACAAGATTTTCAGAGGCTGAAAGGGCAGAGAAGGATGTTGTGACCAGCACCACTGGAAACCGTATCCACATTAGCGAGCTCAAAGATACACTAAAGGATGGTGCATGAAGATTTTTGCTGCTACCTGTGGAATCTTTAATACAAATTTTAAAAAGCCTAAGGGCTTTCAGGAAGAAATATGCAAACTTGGAAGGAAATAAAGTATTCAGTTTTCCTATAAAACACCTAGAGCTATCAGCAGTAATGACACTGTTGGTCCAGGGAACTGGAAATGACCTCTCCTGCTTCCCCCTCTTCTGTCTTACCTATGGCTACATGGAGTCGGCCTGATTAGCGAGGGCGTGGGGTGATTCACGTTCTCCGAGCACTTCTTTTAGAGATCATGGCTCTTCTCAATTGTTGGTACCTAGGTACAAGACTGTCTTTGCACTACATGGAAACCTGGGATTGGGAGATGTGATTAAGTTCTGTCTGCTTCATTGTGTTTACTGCTTTCAAATACACACACCCCAACTAAAAGGCCACTAACGGATCACTGCCTGGTGAAGCCGCTTAAAAATGAACACATAAGAACACTATGGAATCAGAATGGGATTTTCGAGACTATAAAATGGTACTTGAAAAGTTATCTTAAGCAGTTTAAAAATTCCTTCAGACAAAACTTGTTTACGATATTCACTAGTTCAAAACCCCTTGACTCCACGATTAGTACAGCTATGTCTCTGGACCAGTCATCACAACCTTCAAACGAATGGAATTAAGGAACATCTGGATGTTTCTTTCCAAGTCACTTCCAGGGCAACCAAGACCCTGGGCACAAAAGAAAATACCTCCAAGAAGATAGATCTGACTTGAGGTAGGGAAACTTTCCTTTTGGTGGTAGCTGGACTTCTGGAGACTTGAATATTTACCGGCTTCATCTCCAACATGGCTAACCAAAGTACATATTTGTTTTCTCTATTGCTCTTTCTGTGTTGCTCTCCAAAGGCCTAGAGAAATTGTTTTGCTTTGCTGAGCCATCATAAATTTATCATGCTGAACTTGTGACCCAGGCTGCATAAGAACCAGGATGATGTCCAACACAGAGTCGGAAAATTCACTGGTTTCTTCTAAATCACCTCGTTCTCACAAATATGGAAAATGTGCTTGCTTTATTTACTTTACATTATTCTCCCCCTCTCTCATGGGCTGCCAGTGTGTTTTATTTGAGCAGTTTACCCAGACCTCATAAATACTGGCTGCATTGTATTTGTGCCCTGGACTTACATATGGAAGGGCCTTTTCCTACAAGGTTTCTACACTTCTGCTTCAATATCATTCCATCAAACAAAACTTCACCGCCTCCCCCTCCTCCAAACCAGCTTTGCTTCCAGAGCTCTCTTGTTATCATCCTTCATCAGGCATATATCCCTTATAAAGAGTTCGGGAAGGTCGGCAGATTTATTTAAGACTAAACACTTTAAATGCTCCTTGTTTTTAAATCCTTGATCCTTGGTCCATCAGTCATCACGGAGGACAAAATGACAAAGGAGTAGAGCTGAAAGCAGCCAGACCTCAGAATCGTGAGGCCTGGATTTGAGACCTCACTCTTCAAGCTATTAGCTTTGGGCTCTTGAGGGGAAAACTTCAAACTCTTGGAACCTTCATTTTCTCCTCTTAAAAAATGGTGAGAATAACATTCCTATTCCTGGGAGCTGCTGTGAAGAAACAGTGTTTAAAAACAAGACAAACATATACAAAGAAAACCCTGGATTCAAATGAATAGGTTCTGAATGGGCCAGACAGATTCCAGGGGAGATTTTAAAATGTCATCATAGTCAAAAAGAGCTCCTGGGTCCTCACGGCTGCAGAGGATAAATTCCGTTGTCCACGTGGATTTGGGGAGCTGAGATTCTTGTACACCTGGTTGGAGGAAGAGGAGTGGAAGGGAGGGAGATCAGACATACATCTGATGCATGTTGCATAACTGAATAAAGATAGTCACCAAGATGGGTGCCTGCATGGAAGGCAGGCCAGCCCCGCTCTATATCCCTATGTTAACAACAACCAAAACAAACCTCAAAATAACCTCATACTACTAAATAATGATCAAGAAATTGAGTGAGAACCTCTAGTTAGTGCCTACTTCCATCCCGGAACAGCACAAAAAGCTAGCCCAAAGCCCAAGGGCAGCAGAAAATGGGGGTAGCAAAGGCAGTTCCAGCACAGGCAAACAAACTCATAGTCTCTCAGAACAATCAGAAAAAGGTCAGAGAGATCTGTAGCCACAGAGCTCTGTCTGGAGACAACAGGGGCAGAGGGCATACTGAGGAAGGCCCAGTGTAGAGCTCTTGGAAGTTCTGGGAAGCAGCACTCAACAATACAACCGTGGCAATGACTAGTATCACTATAGGGACCAACACAGGCAGGGACACTCCCGGCCTCTGTGTTTCCCAGTACAGGGGGCCTTAACAACCCAGGGCTCAAAAATTTAATGATCTGAAATGGGGGGGGATAAATCTGAAAAAAGGATACTAGCACAAGAACTCAGGGTAGTACAAATCAAGGTCAAAAATCCTACTCAGAAGCAGTGTGGGGAACAGGTTCTGTCAAGAGAAGGAATCACATGGGGCAGCTAGGTGGCACAGTGGATAGAGCACCAGCCCTGAAGTCAGGAGGACCTGAGTTAAAATCTGGTCTCAGACACTTAACACTTTCTAGCTGTGTGACCCTGGGTAAGTCACTTAACCCCAATTACCTCAGCAAAAAAGAAAAAAAAAGAGAAGGAATCACAAATAGAGTCTCAAAGGAGAAAAATAATTTTCTACAAGGACTACGTAGTATTTAGAAGAAATGAAGAAAAAGATTTTTTTCAAAATTAAATAAAAGCTCTGGAGGAAAGAATTGGAAGGAAAATAATTTAGAAGACAAAAGAGTAAACCTTATCCAAGTTAACAGATACCTGAAAATCAGACCTATCAAACAAAAACTGCTGGATTTATCAGACAGAAAGAAATATTAAAACAAAGTTAAAAGATTGAAAAAAAAGAAAAGAAAATAGGTATCTGTCAGCAAAAAAGGACTGACTTAGGAAATCTGCCTTACAAAAGGCAAGGAAATATCATCTAAGAATTATTGGAGTTGCTAGAAACTGTGATCAAAAAAACATATTGGACACAAAATTAAAAAAAATTATAAATGACCAGATATATTAGAAGCAGAAGGCAGTGAAAATAGAAAGAATCCACCAATAATGGCGTTAAAGGAAAAGGCCCAGGAATGTCATACAATTCCTTATATCAGAAGAAAAATACTGCTCAGTATCAAGAAACCAGTCAGGATCACACAACACCTAGAAGCTTCTAGGTTGATGCAGTTAGAAATCCAACCTCATATACTTACTATCTGTGTGACTTCATTTCTGTTTGCCTCAGTTTCCTCAGTGGAAAAAAATGGGAATAATAATAACACCTACTTCACAGGGTTGTTGTGAGGATCAAATGAGACATTTGGAAAGCACTTAGCAAACCTTAATGTACCATATACAAGCTCTTATTAATAAAACCCAGAGGAGATCTTGAAATACAGTGTTCCACTGAGCAAAAGATATGAACTCATAACCAAGAATAACTTATCCTGATAAACAGAGTATAATGCTACCGGGACGGGGGGGGGGGAGGATCTTTAATTGAACATAGGACTTTCAAGCATTTCTGATGAAAATATCAGAACTGAGTTAAGAACTCTGAATACATACACAAAAGTTCAGAGAATCTAGAAAGGTAAATTTCTTCGACCAATTAGTATGATCTATAGAATGATACAGTGATGATAGAAATTCTGGGGAGTAAAAAGAGGGTATAGGTCCTATTTGTGAGAATTTGAGGGGGAGAAATAGAAGTAAGGGTAAAAGGAGAAAAACACTAGTATAGAAAGGAAGAAGGGGGTCGAATTCACTATTTCACATAGCTGGAGTAAAGAGTTGTGTGTGGAGGATGGGGTCAAGGAAGGAGGTATCAGATGAACCTCATATATGAAATGGGCAAAGCAGTTGAATATACTGAGACTCCAGTTCAAAAAGACATCAAACTCAAGAGGGAAACAAGTGAAGATAGCAAGAGGTGTGAATAAGATGTAAGATAATACCAGAAGGAGGACAGTTGCAAGGAAAACAAATTTCTTAACACCTCCAGAAAAAAATGAAAAACAGTGGGGATGGGGAGAGGAGTGTAGAGAACTAGACTCTAAGATATTCACTAACTAGACTGACTGACTCCAAGACAATTAGGAAAAACCTGAATAAATGGTGATGTATGAATGGAATGGAAGATGATTGGGCCATAAGAAATAATAAACAGTTTTAGAAAATCCTGGTAGTATAAACTGATGCACAGTGAAGTGAACAAAATCAGAATCAGGATGACAATTGATATCAACATGGCAATGTTATTTTTAAAAAAGCAAATTTGAAAGAATTAAGAATGTTGCTCGATGCAATGATCAACTAAATCTCATGAAATATGTCTGAATGACAGAGAAACGACAAAGAGTATAGAATGAAGCAGATTTGGGACCATGGCCAGCATGTGGATTCATTTTCCTTGACTATTTTTATGTTTTACAAGTTTTTTCTTCTTTTGCTCTGTTTTTTATTGGAAATTGAGCAGAAGGGGAATTCCCTTAGTGATGCCAAAAAAGAAGGTCTTTAATACTTATTTTAATGTAAACAACAACAAAACAGAAGGTTTAGAAGGAAGTATAGACAAATCAGACAGCTTTGAAAGTAACATGTAAATTTTATTTACTTTTTAAAAGGCATAGGATATGAAATGGAGATTCATGTTTTCATACAGTATTCTCATTCTGTATCCTTTAAGTGCTCTTTATGCTGTTTAAATTCAGGAAAAAGAAAAAGAAAAAAATCATTTAATCACATGATACCACCTCTAAGGTGTTTCTCTGCACTTTACAATCTCCAGTAAAAGGTCTCTATCTCCATCTCCATTTTGGAAACATACATCCACTTTGCCATTTTAGAAAAGAAGCAAGCTATGCTTCTTATATTCATCTCTCCTCTGGTGTTCATTAATTAGGAAGAAAGAACATCAGAAGTGAGGATCTCATTGCCTCTCAGTTTTCAGCTCTCTACTACACGTGTCTATAGCCAAAAAGAAAGAATTAAACTCCTATGTTACTTTGCCAAAAGAACAAATGTTTCTAAGTCTAAATGTTTTTCACTCATGTGACAAATATTCATTTAGTAACCATTGTGTACATACTACTGTGCTAAGTGCTTAGAGAGCTAGAAAATTTAGATAGAGCTTGGTCCTTCTTCTCATAGAACTAATAATCTAGTGGAGGGAAAGGTACCAACACAGATGCCTATACACAACATATGCTAAGTACAGCACAGATGTAGCAAATAAAATACGTCAAGAAGTCTTTGAGAAATGGAACTATGAAGTAGTAATGAAGATTGGGACACAATTCTGGGAAAATACGGCACTTGAGTTGGGTTTTAGAGGGTGAATGGAAATTCAACAGTTGAAAGAGGACTACCCAGTCCCCAGTGGTTTTCCAAGCAAAGGGAACATGTGAGCAAAAAAAGTAAAACTGAGCAAAGAGGAGGGCATGTTAAGGGGATAGAGAGCAGTTCAGATTGACTGGAGTGTTAGTGTGAAGAGAAGAGAATAATAGGGGATCAACTATCAAAGTTTAAGTTGCATCTGCCTGCAGACAGAGCAGATGTCATTCTATTTGGGTAAAGCGAGGTTCCTCCCCAGGAGTTTTGTACACCAAGGAAATCACAGGTCCAACCCCATCTCCAAATAAAAAGGCAAGGTAGTACAGCTCCTTGAATGCCAGGGAAAAGAAACTAGCTTTGTAAAGTGATAGGAGGTACTGCAGAATTCTAGACAGCAAAGTGATACCCAAGATATCCATACATCATTATCACTACCATTTCTATAGTTCTTTAAGCTTTGCAAATCTTACATCATTTGGGAGCAATGTAAAGGACATACTAGAAAAGAAACAAATCAGAGATGAGAATTGTAATTCTCTAATAAAGTACTTTCAAATTACTTAGAATGATGTGCTCATCCAAATGGAGATTTTATAAGACATAGGGAGCTAATTCTCAAAGGTTTTTTACCCATTTGAAAAGGAAGGAGCAACATGGAGTTGAACTCATTGGAGTAGAATCTAAATTGGTAGCAATTTTTAGTATTTCTTTCTCTGATGCTGCCTTTTTTTTTACAGCAAGACTACTCTGAAAACAAGAAAAGCCAGCGAAGCTGAAATTAACCATCAAAAGAGACAAAGAAAACAGTTTTTGGTGGGGACATCCTAGAGCCGATCGTCCTTGCCAATTAACAGAAAATCAATGCGGCCGCTTCAGTGAGGGAAAGAAAGGATATAGCAGTGTGAGAAATGACGGAGATAAGAAATGATTTCTTTTCTGCATTTCATCGGTTCAATTTAATTAAATCAACATGTATTAAGGACCCATTACATGCACAAGCCCGTGCTGGAGAAAATTCCAAGATAGCTAAGGCAGGGGCCCTGCCCTCAAGAATCTCAAGATCTAGAATAGCAGAGATGAAGCATGGGCATACATAGCTATGTTCCAATTTGAAAAGCTAGGTACAACCAAGAAGCTGAAACTCAGGCTAAAGCAATTGAAGGAGAAAGGGCTTGCTTCTACTTGGGCTGGGGCTCGAAAGGTGGTTTCATAGTAAAAATCTTCATTTCTTTAGGGAGAAAATTTTTCTTCTTGGTGTTGTTGTTCAACTCTGATTCTTCTTGACCCCATTTGGGGGTTTTCTTGGCAGAGATACCCAAGTGGTTTGCCTTTTCTTTCTCCAGCTCATTTTACAGAGGAGGAAACAGAGGCAGACAGGATGAAGTGACTTGCCCAAAGTCATATTGCTATGAAGAGTCTGAGGCTGGATTTTAACTTCAGTGACACTGGAGGAGAGAGTGGGGCTGGTGATCTTGCACAGCCCTGCCTCACTGAAATCCAATTGTCACCCAAGTCATGACATCGCCCTCCTGATGTCACTGGTACCCTTGGAGAATGAAGGACGAACAATTTCAATTTTTTTTAATTTTTATTTTATTTGCATAACATATGTGTGGGTAATTCTTCAACAATAACCCTTACATAGCTTTCCGTTACAAATTTTCCCCCCAACTCCCCACCCCTCCCCCAGATGGCAGGATATCCACTACATGTTAATTATGTTAAAATATTGGCAAATCGAATATATGTATACATATTTCCAAACTTATCATTGGTGTGCAAGAAAAATCTTATCTACACAAACGATATATCAGATAAAGGAAACACAATGTAAGCAAACATCAATCAAGGAGTATGAGAATGTTATGTTGTGGTCCACATTTCGCATCCCTCTCTCTGGGTGTATATGGCTTTCTTCAGTGAACAATTGGAGGTGGTTTGAAACATTTCATTGTTGAAGAGAGCCATGTCCATCAGAATTGATCGTCATATAGTACTGTTGTTGCCGTGTATAATGATCTCCTGGTTCTGCTCATTTCACTCAGCATCAGTTCATGTAAGTCTCTCCAGGCCTCTCTGAAATCATCTTGCTGGTCATTTCTTACAGAACAATAATATTCCATAACATTCATATACCATAATTTATTCAGCCATTCTCCAATTGAAGGGCATCTATTCAATTTCCAGTTTCTAGCCACTACAAAAAGGGCTGCCACAAACATTCTTGCACATGTGGGGCCTTTTCCTTCCTTTATGATTTCTTTGGGATATAAGCCCAATAGAAATGCTGCTGGGTCAAAGGGTATGCACAGTTTGATAACTTTTTGAGCATAGCTCCAAATGAACAATTTCAATTTTGAACAAGTCTTTGAGCCTCTTCAAAATGAGGGGGCAGAACTTGCTAACCCTGAAAGACCTACTTGTAAAGCTATGATCTTCTGATCCTATGCCATTACTTTATTAATGAATTAATGGCTCATTCAAATAGGAATGGATCCACACATCTTTGCCATCATTTTAGCCTGTCATTAATTCATTCAACAAACATATGTTGAGTGCCTGACAATCCAGCAAAAAACATTTATTAAGCACCAGTATGAAACATCGGAATAAAAACAAAAGCTAAAACAAGTCTCTGTCTTCAAAGAGCTTGTGTTCTATGGGGAAGCAGCACATAAATACGTAACATATGCAAAGAAAATACAAGGCAGGAATTTTTGAGGAGGTGCTAGTAGCTGGGGCAAGAGGGCACCAAATCAGGAAAAGCCCCACACAGGCCGTGCCATTTGAGCCGAGCTTCCAGAAAGCTAGAAAGTGGAGCAGATGGTTCACTCCAGGCCTGGGGCCAAAAGGGGAATGTCATGGGGGAGCAACAGCAGGTCAGATAGTTCATTTAGCAACTAGAGTACATGAAGGGAAATAATGTGCAATAAAGCACGATCCACATTACAAAGGGCTTTAAATGGCAAAATGAGGAGTTTGTATTTTTAAAAAGAGATACTAGGGAGTCAGTAGAGCTCCTTGAGCCGGAAAGTAACAGTGAAAGCCGTGTTTTTGGAATAATGCTTTGGATTGTAGAGAGGAGACCCTTTAGACAAGGACATCGATTAGGAAACTAGGACAAGGACAGCATGAAAGAATTTACCAAATACTTAGAAAAATCTAGGCAAATATATTTGCAACCTTCCTGCAATCCCAGGGTTTCTCCACTGGGATATCATAGAAAGTTTGTAGAAAGATAGTTAACAGTGCAGATGAAAGAGTCAAAATGCCAAAAGATTTCAATAACCTAAATCTAAGGAGATTAATTTCATTCCTTTTTTTGCATTTTTGCAACAAAAAACCCTCAGCTTTATTAATTTTATGTATATTGACATAAAATGGCACATATGCATTGTACTGTTAACAAAAATAAAATCAGCTAATAAACCCTGATGATTATCAGTTAATTTGTATCACTATTTCAATTCCTTACAAATGCTTACATATTTTTTTAAATTTTTATTAAAACTTTTTATTCACAAAACACATGCATGGGTAATTTTTCAACACTGACCCTTGTAAAACCTTCTGTTCCAAATTTTCCCCTCCTTCCCCCCACCCTCTCCCCTAGATGGCAGGTAGTCCAATACATGTTAACTATGTTAAAATATATGTTAAATCAAATACACGTATACATATTTATATAATTATCTTGCTGTACAAGAAAAAAAAAAAAAACAACAGATCAAGACAAAAGAAAAAAGCCTGAGAAAGAAAACAAAATGCAAGCAAGCAACAACAGAAAGAGTGAAAATGTTAAGTTGTGGTCCACATTCAGATTCCTCTCCCTGGATGTAGATGGCTTTCTTCATCACTGAACAATTGGAACTGGTTTGAATCATCTCACTGTTGAAAAGAGCTACATCTATCAGAATTGATCATCATATACTGTGTACAATGATGTGCTCATTTCACTTAGGATTAATTTCATTCCTATTTGGTTTCCAGTATTACACTTGAGTTCACAAAAATCAATTTCAAAAAAAAAATACAAGATGAGAGAGATGTGGCTAGTTAGCAGTTTATTGGGAAAAAATCTGGAAGTCTTCATGGACAATATGATGTGATGGTATGATATCACAGCTAAAAAAGACTGATGCAGTCCTAGGGTGAATTGAGAAAGGCCTATTGTCAAAGACAAGGGAGGTTATAGTCCAATTGCACTATGCCCTGGTCATATCCCATTAATAGTAGTATGCTCACTTTGGGGTAGAACATTTTTAAAAGAATACTGGTAACGTGGAGAGCCTACAGAGGTCTATATAGATCAGGCTGGTGAAAGAGTCTTGAGGTCATACCATATGAGGATCTTTTCAAGAAACTGGAGATTCTGAGCTTGAAAAAGAGATGACTTAGAAAGACACGATAGCTGTATTCATGTATTTGAAGGGCTGTCATATGAAAGGGAGATTAGATTTATTTTGCTCAGCTCCAAAGAGCAGGATTAAGAACTAGGTAGAAATTACTTTGAAGCAAATTTAGGCTTAATAAGGATAGGGGAAAAACCTTCTTAATTGGTTAAAGTTATCCCAAAGTGAGAAAATCTGCCTCAGGACATAGTGAGTTAACTCATCACATGACATTTTCTCAAAAAGGCTAGATGATCTCATTGGGCAAGTATATTGTTTGGGTAGAGGCTGGGCACCCATGCAATATTATCCGCCTTTTGCACCTTTATATTCACTGAATTTCTCATTTTTAAAATGGTTAGCATTCACTGAGCAAAAATTCCACAGTTCTTCATTTATTTCATTTCCAGGTAGAATTATCATATGAAGTATACTAATTGATGAAATCAATAACCTTTAAGTCACTTGGACATTTATGTGACAACCTTCCTAGTCTCTTCCAGAACAGGGTACTAAAATTCTGGTCTTCGATACACTTACTAGTATAGTCTGACTAAAGTAGTTCTGAATAAAGTAAGAGCTTCTAGCATACAAGGAAAAATGGGTTTCACACTGAACAGCTCTCAACAAACACAAGGACAGGTTCTCGTTAGCCTTCCTTCTATAATGCTACATATGATGTTCACTAAGGCAAGAGTAGATGATGTCACATAATAACCCAGACCTGAGAAGACTAGGAAGTGTACTAAACAAAGAAATGGTGCAAGACCAATGATGGCAAACTCCTGGAGAGAAATACACATACACACACACACACACACACACACACACACACACACACACGTGCGCTCGCGCATGCGCACGCACTTATTTATCACTCTTATCACCTTAACACAAAGGGGAATAGAGCCAACTTTGTGATCCTTACTGTATGATGCCTCTGTCACCAACTTCTCAGGTCTGAGGACAAAGAAATGCTGATTGAAGCCATAAAATCTGGTACAGAAGCTCCATTTAACAACACTAGTAATTATGACATACTCTCAAGGATATCTAAGAGGTCTTTCCGTTGGTTAGGTTCATCCTTTCCCATTCATTTCGAATCAATGCCAAGTCATCATCTCAGATACAAGAGTAATATACTGTTAGCAAATCAGAAAAGGTAGAGCAGCTGGGCCATGAAGGGTGGGAAGAGAGCAGCTAGAGCCCACATCCCTGGGGAGGGCCCTAGCCTCCTGCCCACAGTGAAACTGCCTTCTGCCAGCACAATATAAGCAGGGAGAGGCAAGGGCTCCACAGCTTGCATTTGGAAACTGGCCATCATTTTCTCACGGTGCCAGAGGCCTGAAGGTGAAAGGAACAGCAATAGGAAAAACAAAGGGGACAGTGTGAGCACTGGATTTGAGGACAGAAGCCCTGGGTTCAAACTCCAACTTTGCCACTTAGCGCCTGTGTGACCGTCAAACAAGTTATATCCCCTCTCTTAACTTTTATTTCCTCCACTATAAAATGAGCAGATTAGACAAGATGACCTCGAAGGTCATCTCTAAGGACCTTCTTGTTCCAAGTCCTGTGATCCCAACCTTTCACTGATCACTCTGGAGAATCCTGGCTCTGCACATTAAATACTACTAGGTTCCTTTTGGGTCTATAGTTCATTGACGAATATTTCAAAATGTGGAATAAGGGCAGAGATTTTTAGGATCTATCCACACTGTCTAAGACCTGAGCAGGCCTCTACACCCGCCTGACCCCCCCTACCCTCCCACCTCAAAGAGTCATCAGTGATGAGTTCATGTCATTGGGTCATATGTGTATGTGATATATACATATATAATATATATAAATGGGATCCCTTTTGTGTATGGAGTGAATTAAATTTAAGTGACCTCCGAAGTCCCCTCTAAGCCTCAGATTCTATGATCCTGTTAAAGGTTGTGTTCCAAATGAGTACATTCATAGCTTATATCCAATGCCTTCTCACCCAGCCTCCTATCTACATGTGCAACTCTCTACATAAGGCACATATGAAAACACTGAAATGTTATCAGTCTTCCTTAAGTGAAGTCTTAAAATAAATGGAAGAAAGAAGTATGAGTCAGACGGGTTGGTAAGATGGCATTTGCCCAAATGAGCTACTCTAAATATGCTCCCCGGTATCTGTACCTGGTTTAGGTTCGGCCATTCTCTTCAACCTAGCCGGCCAGAATACCTGTTGGAAATAGAACCTGTTCAGATATAGCTTATCATTTCCCCAAAGTCATCCAGAGGTCTTTGCAAAAACTCTACGATGCACATGGTTTTACATATAACCTTAACTTATATGGACTCTTCTCTCGCTCATAGCCGCAAAGTCGTGGCTCGTCCATCCAGGCCCTCCTTGGCCCCCTAAAACTTGTCAGGTCCCTCAGGATACTATTCAGAGTGGGGGCTTACAAAGGTTTTGTAAAAATTAATCTCTCTTGATTTAAAAATCAGTCCCCTCCAACTTGTTACGCTCTTCACAGTAATCTGCAGTAGGTTGCAGCACGTCTCCCAATTATTTCACACTATTACCTTGAAATCTTTCTCCTCTACTGATTCCTTGCCAATGACATGTTTTAAGGGCTATTTTCCCTTCATGTTTGCTCTCCTTACCCTTATTAGCATTCCCTTCCATGGTGGAATCAGCTATCCTTTTTCCCATTCTGCTTACATTTTTGCAGGCTAGCAATATTCCTTCAGTTGACTGGCATCTCAGCGTACAACTCTTAATACCTTTCAGCACATCGTCCTGGGCCTTTCAGGGACTTTTAAACAGGTCTTCAGATACAGCTGAGGAGAACTGGGTCATAGAAGGAAGCCCCTCTTGACCTTGGTGCAAGTTCAACACCATTAAGAGGCCACCTAGTTTTTTTCATCTAGGAAATGAGGGATTTAGACTAGCTAAATTCAAAGGTTTCTTCCAATTCTAACTCACAGGAAGTAGAGACAGGAGAGAGAAGCTATATCGCTGGAGATACCGAGGACACAATCACGTCTCCTTTTCAACTTAGGTATTAGACCACCTAGGCAAAGAAATGATCCTGTCAGTTAGTGGTCAACAACGATTTATTAAGCTCTGACCACGGGCCAGGCACTATGCAAAATTCTGGGGACACAGAGAAAGGCAAAAACGTAGTCGCTGACCCCCAAGAGTTCACTCACATTCCAGGGGGAAGGATAACACGTGAATAACTCCATACGAGATACGTTCAGCACAAATGGAAGGTAATCTCCAAGGGGAGGCCATGGGGGCGTGGGGGCTAGAAAGGCTTCCTGCAGAAGGTGAAATCTGAGCTGTTTCTTGAAGGAAGCCAGGAAAGCAAGGAGGCAGAGGTGAGGAGGGGGAGCATTCCAGGTATGAGAAGCAGCCGGTGAAAGGATACACAGGAGGGAGGGAGGGAGAGAGAAAGAAAGACAGAGACAGAGAGAGAGTTGTGTGAGAGGGATGGCACTGAGGCTGGCATCATTGGACTGCAGAGTCCTTAGAGACAAGGAGGTTGTAGAAGATGGAAAAGATAAAGATCAGGCTGGGAAGGCCTTTAAAAACCAAACAGATTATTGTATAGCTGATCTTGGGGGTGCTAGGGAGCCACTGGAATTTACTGAGGTGATACGGTGCTTTAGGAAGAGGAGTCCTTTGGCAGCTGATTAGATAAGGGACAACAGTAGGGAGAGACTTGAGGCAGGGAGATCAATTAGGAGGCAAGTGCATCAGCCTGGGTGAGTAGGATTAAAGACCCAAACTGAAATGGTGGCTGTGGGAGAGGAGAGAATGGGACAAATACTCAAAGTTATGGAGGCAACACTCATTGAGTCATTCAACAAGCATTTATTAAACACTTATCAAGTCCCGCTAGTGCAAGTATAAAGTGATGAAGGTTTGGTTGTGTAAGGAAAGTGATAGATGCAGTAGAAACAGTGCTGCTTCTGGAGTTAGAGGACTTGGGGATTTTACTGGGCTGAGAAGTCAATGGGAGTCAGCAGTACAATACAGCTTCAGAAGTCTGGTGCCCATGCCATCTGGTGACTGGTAGTCCTGTCCATCTAATCGTGGGGGGGGGGAGGCAGAGGACACTATACCTGTGGTGCAAGTATTTAAAGGGTTGTCTTGTGGAAGAGGGAATGGACTTAAGGGAACAGGATCAGGAGCAAATGGGAGACGTTACAAAGAGGCAGATTTAGTCAGAAAGAACTCCCTAAAAACAAGAGTTGTCCCAAAGGGAAATGAGCTATCCAGAAGGTCTTTAAGAAAAGGCTAGATGAGCCCTGGTAATATATGTTGTAGTGCTGATATGTTTGGATTGTGGCTGTGAGTCTATGATTTAGGTTGCGCACACAGAGCACTGGGCCTGGGGTCAGGAAGACCCGAATTCAAATAGGGCCTTCGACGCGTACTAGCTGGGGGACCCTGGACAAGTCATTTAACCTCTGATTTCCTGTTTCCTCATCTGTAAGACGGGGTTAATCAAAGCACCTACCTCCTAGGGTTTTTGTGGGGATCAAATGAGAGAATAATTGTGAAACACTTAGTCTGGGGCCTGGTACATAGGAAGAGTTACAACATTTTAGTCCCTACTAAATCTTGATCCTGTGTGACCTTAACTTAACCTTTTAAGGCCTCAGTTTTCTCTTCCAAAAAAATGAAAGAGTTGGACTAGACCATCTCAAGTCTCTTCCTATGAGCTCCCTGACAGCATAGATTCTTGGAGGCAAAGCGCTATCTTCAACCTAAACACATTAAGGGAAGACCCCTAATCCCACCAGCCGATTAAATTTTAGAAAGACAAATCCAGGATAGTCTCCAAACTAAACCAGCAGGGCTTTAGTCCCTAACCAAGAGCTGACAGCAGATGTAATTTAATGAGGCCTTTGAGGGCATGAAAGGCTGGATCTCCTTTCTTTCTTTTCTTGGAGGATTTTTCCAGGCTGCCTCCAGGAAAGGCCCAAGAAATACTTCCCAAGTCTTCACTGGCCTCCCTGTATAGCTCTTCTGGCCTGTTGACTGGAACTAGCTGTTAAGTGCATTTGTTTTACTTTTACGAGTCAAAATCGAAAACGGTTTGGTGTGAAGATGTGGGCAAGATTTCTCCATTGTCGGGGAACTAAATGCCTCTTAGAATTTTAAAAGCCTGGCAAGCAACTAATTACTTCTAATCAGCTGCCAAATGGCTGTGAGTGTCTGGCAGATCCTCCCAAATGGGCCCCTTGCCAGGGAAAAGCAGAAAGGGCAGGATGGAACCAGAGAAGGAAGGGAGGTAGAAAGTGGTGAGAAAATGGCACTCTGGCATACCCCTTAGAGAAATGGTTACAAAGGAGCCTTCCTTGCAACAGCCTTGTGGGCTAGGTAGTGCAAATATTAGGGTTCTTGTTCTTAATGAGCAAAAGGCCACTCAGAGAGGTGCCATGACTTGTTCAAGTCACGTAGCTGTTGTCAAGGTAGGGCTCACACTCCAGTGTCAATACTTTTGCTGAAGGACTTAGAGCTAGAAGCAATGGCAGATTGCAGTTTGGGGGCTTCTAATTCCAGAGATCGAGCAGGGCCCCTGAAGGGGAAGCCCTGTGGGAGAAGGAGCAAAACAATCGCCTCTTCTTCTAAATGTTTTTCTCCTTCTGTCTTTCCCCCAACCCCCCCAGTGACCATGCCATCAGAGGAACCGTGTAGCCAACTGGGATCAGAGATATCAGATCAGCAGGAGGCAACACCTCCAGAAGGAATCAAAGAAACATCAAGAACAGATGTAGAGAAACAGCCATCAGGAAAGGCATGTAAAGATACAACAAAGCAAGAAAGGCCTTCCACTCAAGAGCTGAGAGAAAAGGCCATTTTGGGGAGCACAACCCCTCATGACCAAAAGGCAGACTAGCTATGGACTTTCTAAAGACCCAGACCATCAGAAAGCACCAGAGAGCTACACCTAAAGGGAACTTCACAAGAACCCTATGAAGGAAGAAAGGACTTCCAGGAGCAGAAATTGCCGATTACCATTTTGTCACATTATGTGCCTGACAATATTGTATCCCCAAGTTGAACCCACTTTTCCAATCGATGCTGGCTGTATTTGTGGGATAATGCACCCTAACTTTGGGAGGGTGATTCGGGCCAACTGTCCTTTCTCTATCTTCTTAGCAAACAAATACTTTTTCTAAAAGGTTATTGGCTCACTGCTACCACAAAGCACAGTATGGGGGTTTGAGCTATAGTGTTAGAAATACAGGACCATGACATTATGCCTAGCACTTGAGAGGAGACAGTCCCTTCCCCTTTGCTGCAAGACCTAAGCCTGCAAGTATAAGTTGGGAGACTAATCCATAGGGAGTTCTACACATCTCAAGACTCCCAAAATACATCCAATCAGACATTATGAAATGAAAAGCAGTAGCTACAATTTAATGGGACCTCCAGTAGACACAGAGACACACAATATTGCATGATGAATTCATTTATGAGTCGGAAACAAAATTATACATGAGGCGTCAGAATCAGGAAGGACGGCATTTTGAGATGGGTTTTTAAAGATAGGAAGGATTTCAACAAGATGAAGGCTCAGCAAAGAAAGCAAGATAGGCACAAAGAACAGCATAAAAGAATGGGGACGGGAAACCATGGGGTGTCTACAGAGGGAGAAGGAGAGTGATAACCAATCCATCGGCCTTGTTTTTTTTTTTTAATCAAACCTATGATCTAATGGAAAGCTTTTGTGAAGAACCCTCTCTCCCAATGTCAGTTGAGCACCTTAAAGAGCTGCCTAAGGGCCCCAAGAGGCTAACCGGTCACATAACAAGTACCTATTAGAGGTGGATCTTGAGCACTTGATAGCACTCTACCCACAATGCAACACTGCCTCTCTTAGTTAGAGAGGCTTATACTGCCCACACAGTGTAGAATATAATACAGGGACTAAGAAGCAGGATGAGATAGATATGCCAGCAAGGTAAACTTAGACAGAGATCGCAAAGTACCTAAGAAACCAGTCTAAAAATTTTAAATTGATTTGTTGAACAATTGAGCCACAGCAAGGCTTTGAGAAGAGGAGTGACATTATCAGAGCAGTGCATAAAAACTACCGGTTTAGCAACTGTGTGAATGATAGCAATTGGAGGTCTCACTGCTAGGTGAGGGCTCACAGCTGTGAGCAGCAACAAATCTGGTGAGGGAGGAGCTAGGACAGTGGTCAGAAAACCCAAGGAGTTAGCCCAGCAGCCACTGGCCTGTAAATTGGGATGACACTTCCCACAAGGAGCCAAAAGCTAGGTATAACAACTGCCCACTTCTTGAGTTCTGGGAAGTTGATAAATTTGTACGGTCCCCAAATGATGCTGTAAATATCCAAATGGCTCCTGGCAGAAAAAAAGGTTCCCCACCCCTACCCTAGAATGTTGCCACTAGGCACACAACTTAGCTCAGTAGAAGCTGACATTTTAATTGGAATGACACATTATAGGAAAGCGACCACCATTCCAAGCCCACAAATAAGCTTTTCCTACTAAGTACAATCCGGTGTGCCTTTTAGTAATTATTCCTATATAGGAAAGCTGTCATCCCTTGTTTTAAAAAGCACTGTGAGACAGAAGGATTCAAAAAAGGTCAGTGTTTATTATGAGGCAGGGTTAGCAGAGCTAAGGAAACTTTGTGGTACAATTTACCAAGTGACATTTCTGGTCATTGGGAGATCAGATTAGCCCCTGAAGCAGAGATAGAGAAACTAAAACAGATCTAGGTGCCAGAAATGACAAAGCTACATAAGCCTATTAAGCAGAACTATACGAAATGGCCCTCAGGTTACAGAACCAGGCCTAGAGAACACTTAGGAGCCATTTTGTACCTGGTACTACCTTCCTGCTGCCCAACCTCTCTAGTACTAAATCTTGAGGCAAATGAGTGTATCGAGTGATGAGAGTCTTGGAGGCAGGTTGGAATTCAACTCTTCACTCTGACACATCTGCTGTGTGACCTCTGACAAGTCACTACTCTGAACATCACATTTTCCCCATCGAAAAATGAGACTATTTGTACAACTTACATTACAAAGTTGTGACAAAAAGGCCTAGCCGAGCAAACAAAATCCTGCACCGGCACTGTCCAAAAGTCTATGTCTCGTTCTGCACCTTGAGTCCATCATCTGTGTAGCATGCTTCATCACGGGTCTTCTGGAATCATAGTTAGACATTACATTGATCAGGGTCCTTAAGACTAAAGGGATTTTTTTTGGGGGGGAGGTTACAGTATTATGATCATAGTTTGATTTGTTCGCTGATCTCTGCTCACTCCGGCTCAAACACATCTTTCCAGGTTTCATCATTTCTTATGGCACCATACTGTGGTATTCCATTACACAGCCCACAATTTGTTCAGCCATTCCCCAACTACTGGGCTTCATCTTAGTTTACTGATCGTTTCTCATTCAGACAACCTTCCAATTTCTCTCTCAAACTACTCCGGGGCATATTAGCGTGACAAACATAGTATTTTCTTGATGGTCCTTTTGTACTGTACTTACCTATTCATAACAAACACCATGTTCCAGGGGATCCTGGTGCTATGTGTGAAATGGATGGGCGATACACAAGAACTTCAATACTAGCAATATTTCACCTTTTAAACATTCAATTCAGAATTTGCTATTTTGGATTTACTGATAATAAATCATAATTTTGCAGCTCCCCCTCCAACATTCAGTTACGAGACCCTATATGGGCCAGAGACCCATAGTTTAAGAAGACGGGGACTAAGTTACAGAATTAAGTTTTGTTTGATGCAGATTCAGAATCTGGAAGAGGTCCCTTTCAGCTCTAAAATCTAATGTCCTGGTGAGATAGAAATAAAAAAGTTTAAGATACAGTACCAACAAACAATTTAGAAAGACTTGAGAATTCCAATTAACCCAATGATCAACTACAAAATCAGAGGTCTCATCATGAAACATGCTACTTCTCTTCTAACAAAAATGTGATGGGCTTAGGAGACAGAAAGAGAGAGAGAAAAAATTGCTATTTTGCTATTTTTCTGTATGAAAATAGATTTGATTTTTTTGTTTGTTTTGGCTTCTACATTTCCCTGGGCATCCTCCTTCCCCAGTCCTACCCATATTCATCAGGATTTTATCCTGGATGTATTCAATAAGCCCAGCACCCAATCCTACTTCCACCACCCTCTCCTCCAGCATTTTGGAATTTTGACTTAATATGTTAAAGTCCAAATCATTCATAGACACAAAGGCATTTTCAGCCTTAACGATAAAATAACTTCAGGAATCTAGACACAAATATTTCCTAGAACTTGACACTCAGATATAGAATAGGCACTCAATTTTTTTTATTTTATTGAGATGTTCCAAGTCTTGGAGCAACTAGGTGTTGCAGTGGATAGAGCACCAGCCCTGAGGTCAGGAGGACCTGAGTTCAAATCAGGTTTCAGACACTTAATACTTCCTAGCTGTATGACCCTAGGAAAGTCACTTAACCCCAATTGCCTTGGCACAAAGAAAGAAAAAGAGAAATGTTCAAAGTCTTTCTCTAAGGAATAACATTGATATTACCGATCCAGTCTCAGAAAGACCACAGTAGACTTTGCCTGGAAGAGCTCAGAATTGACTCATTTTTAATCATCCTATTAAGGTGCTCTAGCTGAAGGCACCTTACTTATCCTAGTCCACATTGATACAGGTAAGCATGTTTCACAATTCTGTGGAATGGATCTCGGACTAAGATGTAGAGGTTCAATCTTTAAGGGTTTTGATTCATATCCAAAGAATTAAGATACATTTTAAAAGTCCTTCTAAGATATGTTTATTTTGTGCATTTTAGGGAATACATAGACCTAATCTTTGGGCACAGAACTGACAATATCTCTAAAACTGTGACTCCTCTTGAGATCACTAAGTACTTCTTTTAGCTAGCAGCTCATTCTCAAAATACTAAGCCCTCAAGTGTTACATAGACATTTACATGTGGAAGCTAGTCAGAGCATGTTTCCAAATCACAGAATCACCCATTCTCAGAGCAAGAATGGATCTCAGAGGTAATCTACTCCAACCTCCATCTTAGCAGAAATCATATCGACGACAAACCCAACAAATAGCCATCAAACCTCTGCCTGAAGATACCCATGATGAGAGAATTCACTACTTTCCCAAAGAAATCCATTCTGCTTTGGGACAGTTCTAATTATTAGGAAGTCCTGCCTCCCCATAACTTCTATCTCTTGGTTCTTCTCTTACATATAGGGCCTCTTTTTCTGTGGGTTCATCATCCTTATTTATCCCTTTATGAATGGCTGTATTCTGAAGTTCTACCCGAGTTTATTTTCTCTTATTGTTCAGTACTCTCTACCTTAGTGAACCCAGTGGCTCCTATGAGTTCAATTATCTTCTCTATAACTCCTAGGTCTTTATATCCAACTCCAGTCTCTCTCCTGTATTCTATCCTCTCAACACCAAATATCTGCTGGCTGTCTGGCTATAGATCTCATAGATTATCACAAATTCAGCATGTACAAAATACAACTCATTTCACCACTACCACCAAAACCCCATCATCTTCCTGACTTCTATTTTACTACTAGCCTTCCAGGCAAGAACATGGCTTACAATACAATAACAACTTCCCGACCAGGGATGAAGTATACCTAACAAGAGTCAGTTAAAAAATGTGTATTTGCTTATCTAGACAAGTGGATTTCAAAATGGAACTGAAGGAGGAAAGCTGCTAAAGCATATCACCTCAACAAGATAACAATAAAGAACTGCTTTAACATAAGAAGAAAAGTAAGAGTAGAAATGCCCAGTTAATTGACAGGAAACAAAATTCTCAGAATGAACTCAAACTGGGAAAGTGTAATAAAAATAATGTCCTAACCCTTTCCTCCAAGTAAGTTAAACTAATTTTTCCTTAAGAGGTATTAATATCATCTCAAGTTTTGGTTGGCTCCAGAAAACTAAAGGCTCAGACAGTAGACAAAATTTTCTAGTTGCCTGAGTAAAAAGCATCCATAAGAAGTCCAAGCACTCTCTCTTATACTTAGCTGGTGGATCACAATTAAAAAAAACTCTGCCAAAGGAACTTGACTCATATAAATCAACTCAAGATCTCCTCAATGTCTATCCTTGTTGGAAATCCATCTCCTGCTAAGGCTAAGTACATCTCATTTTAATAATTGTTGAATGATCTCCAAATGGCTTCTTTTGTTCCAATACTGAACGTGAACTACCAGGAAGCTGATGAGTCAGGTTCAACCCAGAACACAAGGCAATCGGGAGACAAACAAACAGGTTTTCTTTAGCTATATGATAGTTAAAATAGAGATCAAAATGAAGAATATGATCACTTTTAAGGGAAGATCAGATGAAGACAATAAATGATGGAGGAAAAAAACAGATTGATTTGATTCTGTTTTCTCTACCAAAGAACATAATCTTTGGACTGGAGAAGATAGAAGAGATAGAAAAAATTAATCAGGCAGATAATAAGGTAGCACTAGCTGCTCTTGATGAGTTTAAATCACCAGACCCAGGGAACTGAAATAACTGATGAACATGATTGCTAACCTTTGAAAGTTTATGGAGAAGAGGAGAAGGGACTGAAGGTTGGAGAGGGCATGGTTGGAAGTCCAGTTTTTTAAAAGAGGAGAAAACAATCAGAGCTGTCCCAGAGTGGAAAGAACTACCGAAGGCAGAGGTTGGGAGGTCAGTTGTCAGGGATGCGATTGAGAAATGGAGGAGATTCTTAAACGGGCGTGAGTTGGGATAGTTGTCCCTGAGCACCTCTACAAATTTGAGATTCTCTACTTAGACCAAACCTGCATGTAAGCCATGATAAACTTCAGCCTCATTAATTATTCTGTAGTATTCCTATTAGTAATAGGCTGGCTCACACGTGACACCAATTATATTTGTAAATAGCCTTAAAGAAACAAAAGAATAAATATTCAAGTTCACAAGGAAGACTACTTTGACGCAGGATTAGCAGTTACCTTTTGATGTGAGGAGTAAAGGAGCTTTTTTGACATTGAATCATTTAGGATGTTTTCGTTCCATTTCGCCCCTAAAGAATGACATGTTCACCATCCTCTTCTTCCTGTTCTCCTGTCTAATCAGTTAATGAACAAAAGCCACTTATCAGACTCCTTCTATTATCCACAACTCCTGTGGCAGAAATCCAACTGTTCTCAGCACCTTAGACGACAAGACACCAATATGTGTTCAAGAGTCGATCAACAACAGATTTAACAAAGGTGACATAGGAAAGACCAAGTAGATGAAGAATGTCTTTTGTTCAGACCATGAAATGTAGTTGTATGGGCATCTTATGGAGCTCATCTTGCACAGACACTGAAAAGGGACTCTAAGATGGGCACAGAATTGAACAGGGAAGAGAAAAGTAAAGTATATTACCTAGGAGAAACGGTAAAAGTATTTTAATGTCCTCAAACATCCCTGGGAAACCAAAGCTCATTTTTAATAGCCCTGTTTTTCCAGTGCTATTATGTGGTTGCAAAGCACAAATGGCTAAAGTCTCCAAAGAATTGAAAATGACCATCACTCAGAGGGAAATGGAAAAGGGTCCAGAGTGGCTGTGAATAGGCTATATTTTATTTTATTTTTTTATAGGCTATATTTTATGAGCCAGAAATTATGCAGGAGAATTAAAGACATCAACAAAGAAATGTATTGCCAAATAGCTGCTCATACTCAGCAACTCATTGACAGTCTGCTCAATCCACTGATAGCCTCTCATGTCAAGAGGAAGCCTCACAATGAGTGAATATCCAAGTCAAACGAACGAGAATACATGATAAGAGTACTCCAGGACTACCCAAAATGTTTCATTTGGCCATCTTGCATTTAGAGCCCATGAAGAAGTTTTTATGAACCTGGTCTCTTGGCACTTCAGGGCTAGCTTTGCTTAGCAGCACCTTTGATATCTTATAAGGTTGCCCAGTGTCCACTCCCCCAAAGCACTCTTCTTGAAAACAAGAATCGATCTCAGTTGTGACTTGATTCAAATAATTCCTACCAGACTGAACCTCATCTTTTCATTCAGCTTGAATATGCTGTATAGTAGCCTCAGAAACACCAAACCACAAATACCAATTGAGACAAA
>JAJPUD010001246.1:451665-469684 GCA_023553655.1 Myrmecobius fasciatus | reverse complement strand
ATGAAGCAATATCAATACTAAACATATATGCACCAAGTGGTATAGCATGGAAATTCCTAGAGGAAAAGTTCAAAGAGATGCAAGAAGAAATAGACAGCAAAACTATAATAGTGGGGGATCTCAACCTCCCTCTCTCAGAACTTGATAAATCAAACCACAAAATAAATAAGAAAGAAGTTAAGGAGGTAAACAAAATGTTGGGAAAGTTAGGTATGATAGATCTTTGGAGGAAATTAAATGGAGACAGAAAGGAGTTTACTTTTTTCTCAGCAGTCCATGGAACTTATACAAAAATTGACCATGTGTTAGGACACGAAATATTAAAGTTTAAGGAGCAAAGAAAGAATCAATTAATTTTGAAAACAAATACTACAAATTGGGCTGAAAATATAGACATCTCATTGAAATTTGAAAGCTATATTTCTGAACTGTTTTTTTTTTTAATTCAAAAATTCTTAGAATTCAGGGCATGAAATAAATGTAAAATTGAAAACAGTGCAATAATTTGGGCCTACATAAAATGGCAACTACATTTGTAAACTATTTTCTTTGAATTTTAAATATTCTGTTATATTTTTTTAGCTTCTTCAATATCATCTTGAATTGGTTAAAATAGTGTAGTTGATCAGTGGAATTGGTTAGATTTTCAAGACACAATAGTTAATGACTATAGTAATCTAGTGTTTCATAAACCAAAGCCCCAGCTTCTGGGATAAAAACTCACTATTTGAGAAAAATTGTTGGGAAAATTGGAAATTAGTATGGCACAAACTAGGCATTGACCTCTACTTAATACCTATATCAAGATGAGATTGAAATGAGTTCGTGGTTTAGACATAAAGAGTAATATTATAAGCAAAGCAGAAGAATAAAAAAACAATCTACCTCTTAGATTTGTGGAGAAGAAAGAAATTTCTGCCCAAAGAAAATCTAGAGTACATTATGGAATTCAAAATGGATAATTTTGATTATATTAAAATTAAAAGCTTTTTTTGCAAACAAAACCAATTCAGACAAGATTAGAAGGGAAGCAATAAACTAGGCAAACATTTTTACATCCAAGGGTTCTGATAAATGCCATATTTCTAAAATATATTGAGAATTGACTCAAATTTATAGGAATTCAAGTCATTCTCCAACTAATCAATGGTTAAAGAATATGAACAAATTATTTTAAATTAAATTAAATTAAAACTACTTCTAGTCATAGGAAAAAATCTCTAAAACATTATTCATAAGAGAAAAGCAAATTAAGACAACTACACACTTCTCAGATTGGCTAAGATAATAGGAAAAGAGAATGATAACTATTGCAGGGGATGTGGGAAAACTGGGACACTAATGCATTGTTGGTGTAGTTGTCAACTGAGCCAACTACTCTGAAGAACAATTTTGAATTATGTCCAAAAGGCTATCAGACTTTGCATGCCCTTTGATCCTGCAGTGTGTGCACTGGGACTTCATCCCAAAGATATCATAAAAAAGGTAAAAGAACCCACATGTGCAAAAATGTTTGTCGCTGCCCTATTTGTAGTGGCAAGGAACTGGAAACTGAATGGATTCCCATTAGTTGGAGAATGGTTGAATAAGTTATGGTATATGAATGTTATGGAATATTTTTCTATAAGAAACAATTAGGAGAATGATTTCAGAGAGAGTTGATGAGACATGAACTGATATTAAATGAAGTGAGTAGAACAGAGAAAACATTGTACATAGCTACAAGATTATGCAATGATCAATTCTGACAAATGTGGCTCTTTTCAACAGTGAGGTGATTCAAGGTAGTTTTAATGGGCTTTTGATAGAGAACCATCTGGACCCAGAGAGGACTGTGAGGACTGAGTGTGCATCATAACATAGTATTTTCACCTTTTTTTGTTGTTGTTTGCTTTTTGTTTTCTTTCTCAATTTTTTTTCTTTTTTGATCTGATTTTTCTCATGCAATATGATAATTTTGAAATTCATGTGTAAATTGATTGGGCATGGAGAATTTTTTAGGGTGTTCATTGATGTCTTCTTCAATTTCTTTTTCTAAAATGGGGTTAAGTATTTTTTCTCCTTTTCTTATGTTAATCTGGGATTTTTTGGGGGGGTAAATATTCATCCATTTCATTTTTTTGTTGCTAAATTCATTGACGTATACAGTTGAGCCCAACAGCTTCTAATTATTCTTTTAGTTTTCTTTTCATTGATATTAAAGTCTCCCTTTTCATTTTTGATGCTGATAATTTGTTTTTTTTTTTGTATTTAAAAAATCAGATTAACCAAAGAGTTACCTAATTTTTTTTCACAATACCAGCTCTTAATTTCATTAATTGGTTTAATAATGTTCTTACCTTCAATTTTATTAATTAATATCTCCTTTGATTTCCAGAATTTCTAATTTGGTATTTAATTGGGAATTTTTAATTTATCCCTTTCCTAACATCTTTAGTTGCATGAACAATTCACTAATCTCCTCTTTCTCTATTTCATTCATACAAACATTTAGAGACAGAAAATTTTCTCTCAGGACTATTTTGGCTGAATCCCAGAAGTTTTGGTATGTTGGCTCATTTTCATTGTTCTCTTGGATGAACATATTGGTTGTTTCTATGATTTGCTTTTTGACACACTCATTTTTTAAGATTAGATTGTTTAGTTTCCACTTAGTATTTAATCTATCTTTCCATAGGCCATTATTGCATCATGATCTGAAAATGATGCATTTACTATTCTTTTCTATACTGGATTGTAAGATTTTCATATCCTAACACATAGTCAGTTTTTGTATAGAAGCCATGTATTCCTGAGAATTTTTTTCTTTTTTTCTTATTCTGTTTTTATAATGAAATAATTAAAAAAAGGAAAAAAAGTCATATTCCTTTCTATCTTCATTCAATTTCAGATGTCTATCATATCTAACTTTTCTCAAATTTTGTTCTTAACTTCTTTCTTGTTTATTTTGTGGTTGTAGTTACATAATTCTGAGAAAAAGTAGGTTGAGATCTCCCATCAGTGTAGTTTTGCTGTTTATTTCTTCCTCTAACTCACTAAACTTTTTTCTTTAAGAATTTTGATTATACGTTTAGTATTGATATTGCTTTATTGTTTATGTTCTCTTAAGCAAGATGTAGTTTCCTTCCTTATCTTTTTTAATTAGATCTATTTTTTTTTAATATTTGCTTTGTCTTAAATCAGGATTGCTAACCTTGCTTTTGTTATTTCAACTGAAGCATAATAGATTCTGTTCCAGCTTTTTATCCTTACTCCCTATGGATCTCTTTGCTTCATATGTGTTCGTTGTAAACAACATATTGTAAGATTCTACTTTTTAATCCATTTTTCTATGTGTTTTCATTTTATGGGAAAGGTCATCCCATTTCAATTCAAAGTTATGATTACCACACTTTTCATCCACCCTTTTTTTCTTCCATATTTATACTTTTCTCTCTTTTTATCTTGTTCCTTCTCAGCAGCGTTTTGTTTCTGACCAAAAACTTGCCCTCCCTTCTATTACTCTTCTTCCCATTTCATTTTCCCTTTCTCCTTCTATTTCCCTATAGAGTACAATAAAATTCTATACCTGGGTATATATGTTATTATTTCTTTGAACAAAATCCAATGAGATTAAAATTCAATCAATTTCCCTCCTTTCTTTCCTTCTACTATAACAGGTCTTGTGCCTTTTCATGTAATATAATTTAGTCTATTTTGTTTTCCCTTTCATTTTCTTCCAGTACAATCCTTTCCCACCCCTTAAGATTTTAAAATATTATCACATCAAAATGAACTTATAACTATACCCTTCATCCATCTATCTATCTATATCCCATTCTAACTACATTAATAAAGATATAGCTCTCTAGAGTTACAAGTATCATCTTCTTGTGTAGGGATGTAAACAGTTTAACCGTTAAATAACATTTTGGATTTTTTCTTTCCTGTTTACCTATTTATGCTTCTCTTGATTCTTATATTTCAAGATCAAATTTTCTGTTTAGTTGTGGTCTTTTCATTAAAAAAAAATAAGGAAAGCCCCCTATTTCATTGATCATCTGTCTTCCCCTCTGAAAGATTATATTCAATTTTGTTGGGTATTTGAGTTTTGGTTTTAATCCAGCCACCTCTGCTTCATAGAATATCATATTCTAGGCCCTCCAATCCTTTAATGCAAAGACCTGTAATACCTGGGTTATCCTGGCTGTGATTCCTCGATATTTGAATTGCTTTTTTTCTGGTTGCCTTTATTATCTTTTTTTCTTGCCCTGGTAATTCTAAAATTTGGCTACAATATTCCTGGAAGTTTCCATTTTAAGATCTCTTTTAGGAAGTAATTGATGAATTCTTTCAATGATTCTTTGCTTTCTAGTTCTAGGATATCAAGACAGTTTTCTTTGATGATTCCTTAAAAGATGCTATCCAGACTCATTTTCTTATCATAGTTTTCAGGTTATCCAATAATTCTTAAATTATCTCTCCTGTATCTATTTTTCAGATCAGGTGTTTTCCCAATAAAATTAATCTTTTTCACTAGTTTTTCATTTTTTGTTTTTTTTTTCTTTATTGTATATTCATTTCTCACAAAGCCATAAGTGTGCACATTTGCTCCATGTTACTGGATCACAAAATGTGTATAACAAAAGGAACCAAAGAAGACAAGAAAGATAACCAGAAATTATGTTGTGAGGCAAATAAAGACATCTTTATTTAGCCTAACCCAAAATAAGATAAGCATTCAACAAATAAACATTAATTAAATCTTTCTTATGTGTTAAGCTCTATGCCTAGTGCTTCTGTCCCTAGCCTCAGGGAATTTACATTCTAATCTGCATAGTTATTGCTTAGAGGAAAATGTTGTCTAGTTAATCTATGTTCAGAGCCCAACAAGAGGGCATATCATCCCCTGAGATGGATAGGCAAGCTGAATTGTGCCTTCCTTTGCCCCAAGTAATGGCAAGTCACTGAGTATTCACCCTCACGCCTTGGCTAAGGGATAAAATTCTTGGATTTTGGTTACTAAACAGAAAGCTGCTTCTTCCCTGTTGTCACCAGGGTGTCTTGGGGTCTACTTTCTGAGCTGAAGCAAAGTGAGCTGCATTAATCTTCTCATTATCTCACTCCCTCTCCAAGGTTCAAAGATTTCCAAGTTCCCTGAGTGTTAGCTGATTTCTGGCATTTCCAAAGATGGCTAAGCAGGCTGACATCCAACAAACCTTTTCCTCACATAGACATGCTGCAGAAAATTATAAACACAAAATTCTCACAGCTCCTTGAGAGTGCAAGAGGCTGACTCAAGAAGAAGCTGTCTCATATTGGTAAGGTGTACATCTTCAATAAAGCACAGACTTGCAGAGGATCTAATCTACATGATTTCTTCTTGACAATTAATTGCTGCTCAGCAACTTCAAAGGAGAACACAGCCCTGCACATCAGAGCCAGTAGCATTGTCATGCATTGTGACTGTAATACAGTGGACTGCTGACTAGGAAGTGAACCCTAATTAATTTTCTTTCTGACACAATTCATTTCACTGCCACATTCTCCTAGTGGGAGAACAATAAAATTATGCTAAACCAGTGAATAGGTAGAAAAAGTTAGATATTCTTAGATGATATCTAGTGCAGGCAGATGCTCAAGACAATCTATTTTTTGACTTTGGGGCCTGTTCTTATTAGAACTTATAAAAGCTATCAGTATTCCAGGGAGCATCAGAAGGAGGCTTGGTCCATAAAAATTTTCTTGCAGTATTCAAATGGTAAACAATCCCAAACACAAACCATCCATGGATATTTACCCATCAGTCAGCAAGCATTAATAAACTAGTAAATATGCAGATAATGTGGATGTAGTTTTCTTAGATTTTATCAAAGCTTTTGACAAAGTATCTAACACTATTATGGAAGAAAATAGAGATATTCTAAACTAGACAATAGCATAAGATAGATTCAGAGTTTGTGTGGCCAACTCAAATTGTAACTGTCAATGATTCAAGGTCAAATTTGCAGAAGTCTCTAGTGGGATACTCCAATGATTTGTACTTGGATTTATGATATTTTATAAGATACTTTGATGAATGAATATTTAATATAGTCTTCAAATTCACAGGTGAAATGAAGTTGGGCAAGTTAGTTAATACAGTGGATAAAAAGACTCAGGATCCAAAAAGGCCAGAACACTGGACTGAGTATAATGAGGTAAATTCCAAAAGAGTAAATATTAATTCTCCTTTGATTAAAAACATAGAAAAAGACAAAATGGATTAATCAAAAGAAGATGAAGGAATCATGCTTACATAGCAGTTGTTCTGAGGGGAAAAAAAGAAATTTGGTGTTTTTAGTGGACCACAAACTCAATATTAACCAACAATTTTATTTAGCATCCAAAAAAAGTTAATGAGAAATGATGATGAATTAAAGAAGCATGGATAAATAATGAGATGAAAAACTTTTTTGGGACTTGCTATGTGTTAAGCACTATGCTCAACAATAAAAATAAGTGCAAGCAAAACAGTCCCTGATCTCAAGGAGCTTGCACTCAAAAAGATAAAATGTATTGAATTAGTAGAACAAAGGGACAAAGGAAATTGAAGGATGAGATCAAAGAGAAGCAAGACTGAGGTGGTATTTCTGAAAATGGTGACCCTTAGGAGGGATTCACCAATGACAAGAGGAAATTCGTGTTACTTACTAGAATAGGGAAGTATGTGCCAACAGTTTTCAATTATTTCAAAAGGAAGAGAGATTAGGCTTATTCCCTTTGGTCCCAATGGGCTGAACTAAGAAATTGAAATAAGTGGAAAAGTGGCAAGTTTGGGCTCAAGGTCAGAAAAGGAACCCAAATAACAATATTTTAATAGTCAGAGGTGTCTCAATGGAAAGTTTTGTCTCTCAAAAAACTGGATTCCTCTTCTAGGATATCATCAAGCATATTCTGAAAGGTCAATTGTTGAATCTGATAGAATTGTGATTTTTACTAGGTATGAGTCAAGGAAGATGGCTACTCAATTTGCTTTAATCTCTTAAATTTGTGATCCAAATGAAGATGATGAAGATGTTGGTCTACATTGGATTCAGAATCCTTCAAATTTCAATCAGAATAAACCTTATTAGGAATATATCTGAAATGGTGAAAGGATATGAACAGAGACTTTTCAGTGAAGAAATTAAAATTATTTTAATCATATGAAAAAATGTTTTAGATCACTATTGTTTAGGAAATTCAAATTAAGATAACTCTGAGGTACCACTTCAAGCCTCTCAGATAAACTAAGATGACGAGGAAAGATAATGGTAAATGTTATGGGGAATGTGGGGAAAACTGGAACAATTGTTGGTGAAGTTGTGAACTGATCTAACTATTCTAGAGAACAATTTGTGACTATGCCCCAAGGGCCATCAAACTGTGCATACTCTTTGATGCAGCAGAGTCTCTACTAGGTCTGTATCCCAAAGAAATCATAAAGGAAGAAAAGGGACCTACTTGCCTTAAAAATGTATGTAGGTGCCCTTTCTGTAGAGGCAAGAAATTGTAAATCGAGTGAATGCCCCTCAGTTAGGGAATGGCTGAATAAGTTATAGTATATGAATGTAATGGGGTATCATTGTTCAATAAAAAATGACAATTTCAGAAAAGCCTGATAGAACTGATGCTAAATGAATTGAGCAGAACCAAGAAAAATTGCAGAGATCAGCAATGAGATTATGTGATAATCTGCTGGGAGGAACTTGACTCTTTACAACAATGAGATAATTCAAGGAAATTTCAATAGACTTGTGATGGGAAAAGCCTTTTGCATCCAGAGAGAGAACTATGGAGAATGAATGTCAATTACAATATAGTATTTTCACCTTTGTTGTTGTTTTTTTGCTTGTTTGTTTGTTTTTCCTTGTGTTTATTTCCTTTTAATCTAATCCTTATTGTTTAATATGACGAATATGGATATAGGTTTAGAAAAATTACGCATGTTTAAATTGTATCAGATTGCTTGCTATCTATGGGAGGAAGCTGGAGAAAGGGAGAAAAAATAGCAACACAAGGTTTTGCAAAGATGAATGTCAAAAAGTATCTTTGCATGTATTTGTAATAAAATTAGTTTTGAAAAAATGAATCGAAGACTGTAGTTATAATTGGAGAAAATAAAAAAATTATTTAATAATTTAAAAAAGGAATATATCTGGTCATGTCTCCCTTTGCTCTAAAAATTTTCAGACTCTTCTTTTAACCTAGCAAACAGAGACATTTTTTTTTCCTTCCTGGCATTTCAAGCCCTTTTAAATCTAGCATTATCATATAGCTTGTCAATGTTATGATATATTGCACCTTTCTATTCTTTGCTACTTCCCAAATGCATTGTCTTTTTTTTTATTATATCTTGGTTCATTTTGCTTACTAAGTCTGAGATAGTTTCTTTCCTTCTCTTTGATTGTTAAATTAAGATATATTCAAATACTGTCTCCTCCAGGAAACCTGCTCTTATTTTCATTTTCTTCCAGTGACCTCATAATTCACTACATTTTTCAATTTTCTAATTATCTTATCACATAATATTGGGCATTATAATTCATAGGATCATTTAATTGGGGATTCAAAAGGCCTTCCAGGCAATTTAGTCAGCCTTCTCATTTTAAAGTTGAGAAAACCTAGTCCCAGAGAAATTAGATGTTTAGTCAATGTCTCCATGTTGATTTAGTTTGTCCTTGATTCTTGAAGAGGACCATATCAGGTAGGTGAAACCATGACATGCAAGTGAATTGGAGTAACGGAATGGTTGTGAAAAGTCATCAGCCTCACTCTCTCTCCTCCAGAGCCATCTGGGGCTAGGAGACTGAAGATGTAGATAAGGAAAACCGGGATAGCCCTGGATGTAGTGGAAGATGTTGTTCTTTTAAAACAATTGTGTTTAACAGGTCTCCGTTTGACTGATGCAATGATTCATGAATTGTTCCTTGTTGCTCGAGATCATTACCTTCATGCCATTAAACTTATAGAAACCACCTTTCACATCACTTTCATAGAATGGTGGTCACAGATCCTCAGCATATTATCCAAGGGCAGCCAAACAATAACATCATCCAGGACAACAACTTCTTCATTTATGTATCCATCCCACCATCTACCTTCAGATTTTCAGTAGGTGGAGTTAAGGTTGTCAAGGCAACACATCTTATTTTTCCCACATCCAGGAGGACCAATCAACAGCCAGACATCAGTTTTAAAATTTTTGAAAGGGGACAACTTCAAAGTGGTGAATTAATGCCTCAAGCACCACACATAAAACATAAATGTGCAAGGATGGGCTTGTGCTACATCACACAGCTTCTGTGCTTCCAGCAGATCAGTAGTTTGGCTGCTTCTCTGAAGTCATTTTGGGAACCCTGGTCAGGCTGGTGATCAGCTTCCTATAAAGCTTTTGGCTTGGAGCAATATCTTTTTCCTACTGGCTGAAGCCTTTTCTTACTCAGATTAGCAAGACCACACCAATCTTCTCAAATGGGGGGGAGGGGTTTGCAAGACTTCTTAAAATGGCCAACCCCTTCACTAAATGTCATGTAATTAGAATCCCCAGGAGCAATAAGGGTGCTTACATGATCAAGGTCAGTAAGAGTTGGGTTGTTAATGGAGAGTACTCATAGCTGAGATTCTAGTACATTGTGTGGTACTGATATGACTCACTATGTACCAAGGGCTGTGGCCAAGTCTGTACATTTGGCAGCATGCCCAGAAGGGGGAGGAATAGAAAAGCTTCTCTCAGGAGAAATGAAAGAGAAGAATGAAGGCTGGAAGAAAGAGATACAAATGGAGAAGGAACAAGTTAGTGAGCTAATTAAATAGTAGTAAGAAGCAATTCAGCGAATGTGTTTTTAACCTATTCCCAAAAATATCATTCTGGGAGAGGAAGACCCTCAGAGTTTCTGGTCAAAACAGAAACAACTACTATTTGCATTCACTCTGAGCCCAAGCAATGACTAAGTGGGGCTTGACCAGAAACCTCTGGTGGTCAGTCAATGAGAGCTAGAGTGATTTGGATTTAAGACATGATCTTTTAGAAAGAAATCAAGTTGATAAAGTTCAAGATATCTTGTGAGATTTTAGTGAGAGAAGAAAAGAGAGAGAAGAAAAAGGGAAGGATAAGAGAAAAGAGAAAAGGAAGGAGAAATATAAGGGGAAGGAGAACAATTTGTATTGTCCAACTGGCCAGTTTCACTTAGATCCCCCGAGAGACAGCTGCTCTTCTTACACAAAGATGTTGTTTTTTGTCCTTCATTCTCTCTATTAAAAAAAATATTAAAGCTTTTTATTTACAAAACATATGCATGGCTAATTTTTCAACAATGACACTTGCAAAATCTTGTATTCCAAATTTTCCCCTCCTTCCACCCTAGATGCCAGGTAAACCAATACATGTTAAATAATTTAAAATCCTGCTAATCATTTCTTATAGAACAATAATATTCCATCACATTCATATGACTTAACTTATTCAGCCATTCCCCAACGATGGGCAACCAATCAATTTCCAATTTCTTGCCACTACAAAAAAGGCTGCCATAAACATTTTTACACATATGGACCCCTTTTCCTCCTTTAAGATCTCTTTGGGATATAAGCCCAATAGAAACCCTACTGGATCAAAGGGTATGCACAGTTTGATAACTTTTTGAGCATAGTTCCAAATCACTCTCCAGAATGGTTGGATCCGTTCACAATTCTAGCAACAATGTATCAGTATCCCAATTTTCCTACATCCCCCCCAACATTTGTCATTATCTTTTCCTGTTATTTTAGCCAGTCTGAGAGGGTGGTATCTCAGAGTTGTCTTAATTTGCATTTCTCTGATCAATAGTGATTTAGGGCACCTTTTCATATGACTAGAATTGGTTTCAATTTCTTCATCTGAAAATTGTCTGTTCCTCTCCTTTGATGATTTATCAATTGGAGAATGGCTTGAATTTTTATAAATTTTTTGTCAATTCTTTCTATATTTTAGAAATGAGGACTTTATCAGAACCTTTAAATGTAAAAATGTTTTCCCAATTTATTGCTTCCCTTCTAATCTTGTCTGCACTAGTTTTGTTGGTACAAAAACTTTTCAACAATATAATGAAAATTATCTATTTTGCATTCAATAATGAGTTCCAGTTCTTCTTGAGTCAAAAATTCTTTCTTCATAGGTCTGAGAGGTAAACTATCCTATGCTCTTCTAGTTTGCTTATAATATCACTCTTTATGTCTAAATAATGGACCCATTTCGACCTTATCTTGGGATAGGTATTGAGTAGGGGTCAATGCCTAGTTTGTCTTATGCTAATTTCCAATTTTCCCAATAATTTTTGTAAAATAGTGAGTTCTGATCCCAAAAGCTGGGGTCTTTGGATTTGTCAAACACTAGATGGCTAAAGTTATTGACTATTATGTCCTGTGAACCTAACCTGTAATACTGATCAAATATTCTGTTTCTTAGCCGGTACTAAATGGTTTTGATGACCGCTCCTTCATAATAGAGTTTTAGGTCTGGCACACCTAGGCCACATTTGTTAGCATTTTTTTTGTTAATTCCCTTAAAGTTCTTGACCTTTTGTTCTTCAAGATGAACTTTACTATTTTTTTAGATCTGTAAAATAATTTCTTGATAGTTTGATTAATATAGCACTAAATAAGTAGATTAATTTAATTAGTATTGTCTTTTTATTATATTTGCTCGGCCTACCCATCAGCACTTGATATTTTTCCTGTTGTTTAGATTTGACATTATTTGTGGAGAAAATGTTTTGTAGTTGTGTTCATGTAGTTCCTGACTTCCCCTTGGCAGGTAGACTCCCAAATATTTTATATTATCAATAATTATTTTAAATGCAATTCTCTTTGTATCTCTTGCTGCTGGACTTTGTTGGTAACATACAAAAATGCCAATGATTTCTGTGGAATTATTTTGTATCCTGCAATTTTGCTAAAGTTGTGTAGTGTTTCTAGTAGTTTTTTAGTTGAGTCTCTAGAGTTCTCTAAGTATAGCATCATATCATTTGCAAAGAGTGATAATTGGGTTTCCCCATTACCTACTCCAACTCCTTTAATCTCTTTTCTTCTCTTATTGTCAAAACTAACATTTCTAATACAATATTGTATAGTAATTGTAATAGTTGACAAACTTGTTTCACTCCTGATCTTATTGGGAATGGTTCTAATTTGTCCCCATTACATATAATACTTGCTGATAGTTCTAAATAGATGCTACTGATCATTTTAAGGAAAAGTCTGTTTATTCCTATACTTTCTATTGTTTTTAATAGGAATGCATGTTGGATTTTGTCAAATGCTTTTTCTGCATTTATTGAGATAATCATGAGATTTTTGTTACTTTGGTTATTGTTACAGTCAATTATGCTAAGAGTTTTCCTAATATTGAACCAATCCTGCATTTCTGGTATAAATTCTATTTGGTCATTGGTCATAGTGTATTATGCTGGGGATGACTTTCTGTAATCTCATTGCTAATATTTTATTTAAGATTTTTTCATTAATATTCATTATGGAAATTGGTCTATAACTTTTTTCTTTGTTTTTGTCCTACCTGGTTTAGGTATCAGCACCATATCAAGCTAATATTTTTTTTTGGTAGGAGTCCTTCTTTCCCTATTTTTTCAAGTAGTTATATAGTATTGGAATTAATTGTTCTTTAAATGTTTGATAGAATTTACTTGTAAATCCATCTGGTCCTGGAGATTGTTTCTTAGGGAGTTCATTAATAGCTTTTTTATTTCTTTTTCTAAAATGGGACTATCAAAATAATTTATTTCCTCTTCTTTAACCTGGGCAACCTATAATTTTATAGATATTCCTCCATTTCACTTAGATCATCAAAGTTATTGAAAATAGTTGGACAAAGTAACTCCTAATTACTGTTCTAATTTCCTCTTCATTGGTGGAAAGTTCTCTTTTCATTTTTGAGACTAACAATTTGATTTTTTTCTTTCCTTTTCTCTAATCAAATCAACTAAAGGCTTATCTATTTTTTTTTCATAAAACCAACTTAGTTTTATTTATTAATTCAATAGTTTTCTCACTTTCAATTTTATTAATCTCCCCTTTTATTTTCAGAATTTCAAATTTGGTGTTTATTTGAAGGTTTTTAATTTGTTTTTTTCCTTGCTTTTTTAAACTGTAAGCCCAATTCATTGATCTTCTCTTTCTCTATTTTATGCAAGTAAGTATTTAGAGATATAAAATTTCCCCTTATATCTGCTTTGGCTGCATTTCTTGAATGGTATGTTATCTCATTATTGTCATTCTCTTGGATGAAGTAATAAATTTTGTCTATAATTTGTTGGTTCACCCATTCATTCTTTAGTAGTAGATTATTTAGTTTCTAAATAATTTTGGTCTATTTCTCTCTGGATTTTATTGCATGTGATTTTTATTGCATCATGATCTGAAAAAATACATTTACTATTTCTGACTTTCTGCATTTGATTTTGAGGTTATTATATCCTAATATGTGGTCAATTTTGTACAGGTTCCATGAATTGCTGAGAAAAAAGCATATTTTTTCAGTCTCCATTCAATTTTCTCCAAGGATCTATCATACCTAACTTTTCTAAAATTCTGTTTACCTCCTTAATATCTTTCTTATTTATTTTGTGGTTCAATTTATCTAGTTCTGAAAGAGCAAGGTTGAGATCCCCCACTAGTATAGTTCTGCTGTCTATTCATTCTTGCAGCTCTCTTAACTTCTCCTTTAGGAATTTAGATGCTATACCACTCGGTGCATATATATTTAGCATTGATATTGCTTCATTATCTATGGCATCCGTTAGCAAGATATAGTTTCCTTCCAGATCTCTTTTAATAAGATCAATTTTTGCTTTTGCTTGATCTGAGAGCAGGATGGCTACCCCTGCTTTTTTTTTTAATTTCACTTGAAGCATAATATATTCTGCTTCTTCCCTTCACCTTCACTCTGTATGCATGACTGTGTTTTAAATACCTTTCTTGTAAACAAAATATTGTGAGATTCTGGCTTTTAAACTAGTCTGCTATCTGCTTCTGTTTTATGAGAAAGTTCATCCCATTCACATTCACAGTTAAAATAAGTATATCTGTATTTCCTGCCATCTTATTTATCCCAAGTTATGCTTTTCTCTTTCCCTTAACCCTTCCCTTTCCCCAGTACTTTGCTTCTGACCACCACCTCCCTCAGACAATCTTCTTTTAGAGCCCCTTCCCCTTTCTTACACCTTTCCCCTACTACTTCTGTTTTCCTTTCTATTAGGTTCCCCTTTCCTTTCCCTTTTCCTCTCCCACTTCCCTATAAGGTGAAACAATTTTCTCTGTGAAACCAAATATGTCTGATATTCTCTCTCTGAGCCAAATCTGATGAGAGTAAGATTCACATAATTCTTATCCTCCTCCCTTTTTCCCATTAATTATAATGTCTTCTTTGACTCTTCATGACATACAAGTTCCCTCATTTTACCTCAATTTTCCTTTCTTTCAGTATAATTCCCTTTTTATTTCTTGTTACTTTTTCATATTATCATAATAAAATCAAATTATACCCACACTCTCTAAGTATATCCATAACAGAAATAGATTTCTCAAGAGTTTTTTCCTTTGTACTTTCTTATGCTTCTCTTAATTTCTGTATTTGGAGTTTTTTTTTTTTTTTTTTTTTTTTTTTTTTTTTTTTTTGTTCAGCTTAATTCTTTTTATCAGAAATAGATGAAATTCACCTATATCATTGAATGTCCATCTTCTTCCCTGAAAGATAATGCTCATTTTAGCTGGATAGCTTAATATTGACTGTAATCCAAGTTCCTTTGCATTTATGAATATCTGATTTCAGGTCCTTTGATCCTTTAAGGTAGAAGCTGCTACTTCCTGGGTGGTCTTGATTGTAGACCCCCAGTATTTGAATTGTTTCTTTTTGGATACTTGCAATATTTTTTCATAGTCCAATAGTTCTGAAATTTAGGCACAATATTCCTTGGGGCTTTTAATTTGGTGTCTCTTTCAGGAGGTGATCAGTGAATTCTTTTAGTGACTATTTTGCCTTCTGATTCTAAGACATCAGGGCACTATTCTTTTATGATTTCTTTAAGGATTATATCTAGGCTCTTTTTTTTCATCATGGCTTACAGGAAGTCCAATAATCCTTATATTATCTCTCCTAGATTTAATTTCCAGGTCAGTTGTTTTTCTTAGGAGGTATTTCATTTTTTTTTCTTTTTTTCCTTTTTTTTGGTTTTGTTTGACTAATTTTTGAAGTCTTATTGAGTTTTTCACTTCCATTTCTTCAATTCAAATTTTTAGTGTATTATTTTCTTCAGTTATCTTTTTTAGCTCCTTTTGTATTCAGCCAATTGAATTGCTTTATTCATTGCATTTTTTTCCATTTCAGAAATTCTGTTTTTCAATAAATTGGTATATTTTTCATATCTATTTTGTAAGGAGTTATATACTTTTCCCATTTCATCAAATCTATTTTTAAGTAGTTTTCTTCAGATAATTTCCTTTTCCATAACCTCTTGCAAAGATGTTATTTCCTTTCCCCATTTTTCTTCTAATTGTCTTTTAAGATCCTTTTTGTGATCTTCCAAGAAGTTCTTGTCAAATGGGAACCAGCTCATATCTCCTTTTGGAGCTTTATCTGGAGTTAATTTGCTTTTGGGGAACCTCAGGGTTTGAGGTCTTTTCTCTCTCTCCATAAACATTGTCTATAATCAAAGTTCTTACTTTTTCGCTTTTTAAAAAAAATATTTTTTATTTTTATTTTTTAAGGATCTGCTTTTTAAGATCTTTTTAAGATCTGTTTTTAAAGCAAAGGATCAACAGCTGCTTTAGTTTGCCCAGGGGTCCATGTTTTTGACTGACTTCCAATGCTACCTAATCATGACCAGGTGTTGAGTTCTTCCAGGGCTCCCTTACAATTGCCTTTTGTATTGGTTTTTGGATGTCTTGCAGCAAATCTAATAAATCACCTACCTACAACCTGGGCAGAGTAACCTAAGAGACTCATAGAAGGCCCCTGACCCTTTGAAAAAGATTTATTCTGAGATTCTTCCAAGGTATCTTCTTCTGGAAATGTGTTGTATTCCAAATATTTGTGGGTTCTGTCACTTCAAAGCCAGTTTAGAGGCTTAATACTACTGTTAGTTTGAGAGAAAGTCAGAGGAGGTCACAGAAAATAATGTCTGCTCTCCACCATCTTGGCTCTATCCCCGCTTGTCCTTCATTCTCAAAGAGGATCATGACAACAGAGAGATGATATCATAAAAAGGTAATAAAGAAAGAAGAATTAGAAATAAGGTCCTTTGACTTTCGCCAGGGCAGCATTTATTATTTTGAGGAAATAGCTCATTTGCCTACAAATCATTTGAAAATCCATAAGGAAAGAGTCCTTTTTCAACTAAACTTTGGACTGCTTGAACTGCTAAGCACAGAGCTCTGTAATTCAATAAATATTTTTGATTTCATGGGAGAAATGATGTTCAGTGAAACAGTAGTAGATGGGCTAAAAGAACTGATTGATAATCTCCTAAATATTTACTAAATTCTAAGAGAACATTGACTACATGCTCACTGGACTGAAACTGTTTTTGTGATTAATGTCCAGATACTAGGAGACAGAATTCACAGACAGCTACTGTTTTTGCAATATGGACAGAGATGAGACTTTTTGAAAGAACATGGTTGCATGGGGAATACTATCCAGTGGGATCAATACTTAGGAATGACAAAATTATTAGAGAGCTAGAGAAATCCATCTACCCTGTTCAGTGAGTAATCTCTGCTAACACATCTGAGAAAGAAAACAGGTCATCTACACACCTGGTTTCAATAAAAGTAAGAGCCAAATGAAAGATGAGAAAATGTTTTAGAAAAATGTAAAAAAAAAATTTTGGACTTTTCAAGTGTGTTGTCAGTAAGATGATGATTGATTATCACTTATAGTCAGCAAGAAGAAATGTAAGATTGTAAAAGGAGGATTATAATATGCACATATTTCCTTCACTGCAAATATAGAATGTTGAATTGTGATGTGGTCAGAAATGAAAAAAAAATGGAACAAAGGGTGGGTTGTAGAGCTAATTCCTAAACACAGAGATATTCTATGAACTGACTATTCACAAAGAAAATTCTTTGATAAATCTTGGATTGATGAAAATACATTATATTTAAGATAAAAGCAATCATACCACCATGAATGACAGAATTAATTGGTTTCTTCTCAATTTTTCTGTCTTCCAAAGAAGAAATTCAGAGTAGAATTCTTCCTAGGTCTTTCTTATTCCTCCATGAGAGATGGTTTATATTGTCTTCTGTAGTCCACATCTTCTCTTTCCTATACCTTTTCTTTCTGCAGATTTTTTTTTGCTTTTTGCTGAGGCAATTGTGGTTAAGTGACTTGCTCAGTGTTAAGTGTCTGAGGGCAGATTTGAACTCAGGTTTTCCTGACTTCAGGGCTGGTGCTCTATCCACTGTACCACCTAGCTGCCCCTCTTTCTGCAGATTTATACAATAACAGCAAACCTGAACAAATTCATGAAACCTGAACAATATACCAGTGCCATGTCAAGAAACTGAATTACTTTCATTTGAATTGTCTTTGGAAAGTTCTAAAGATCACCTAGCCAGATAAGACAGCAGACACTGAGCTCCTTTGTAGAACTAAACTGCCACTCATTCCAACTCTACTGCAGAGAGCACAACTCCACTGAGTTGAACACATTGCTCAAATGCCAAATGCATGCTTGCCAAAATTATATATATATATATATATACGTATATATATACATATATATACGTATATATATATACATCTCTATAAATATATAAATATCTCTATAAAAATACATGTATTTGCACTTATACTCTCATATATATGGATATATACAAACACATCTCTATAAAAATACACATATATGCACTTATGCTCTCATACACACAAATGTATATAAACATCTCTATAAAAATACACATATATGCACTTATACTCTCATACACACAAATGTATACAAACATCTCTATAAAAATATAC
>JAJPUD010001246.1:423680-442749 GCA_023553655.1 Myrmecobius fasciatus | reverse complement strand
TCTCTCTCTCTCTCTCTCTCTCTCTCTCTCTCTCTCTCTCTCTCTCTGTGTCTCTATCTGTGTGGGTGTCTCTCTGTCTCTGTCTCTCTCTGTCTCTTTCTCTCCTTCTATCTATCTAACACCTATGTCTTTGATCTTTTTTGAGATACAGATGTAGTGGTGCTAAGACAACATCAAAGGGTATTCAAAGTTTTATAACCTTTTAGGCATTATTCCCCAGAATAACTGGATCAGTTCACAACTCTATCAGCATGCATTAGTGCTATATTATTCCTACATCTCCTCCAATGTTTATAATTTCCCTTTTCTGTTGTATTAGCCAATATGATGGATGTGAGATAGTATTTCATAATTGTTTTTCTTTGCATTTCTTTAAATAATAAGGATTTAAAGCATTAGCATGAGAGCTTTTACGTATGACATAGCAAGCTTTGATTTCTTAATCTGAAAATTGCCTGTTTATATTCTTTGACAATCTATCAATTAAAGAATGACTTTTATTATAAATTGTATTCAGTCTTCTATATATTTGAGAAATGAGGCCTTTATAATAGAAATTCTATTCTGATCACCACCCCTTCTGAGCTTTATGACTTCCTTCTAATACTGGCTGCATTAGTTCATTTGTGCAAAGCATTTTTAATTTAAAATAATCAGAATTATTCATTTTATGTCTCAATGGTCTCTATCTCTTGTTTGGTCCTAATTTCTTCACTTATCCATAGATCAGAAAGTAAACTCTTCCATTTACTACTAATTTGCTTATTATATCACCCTTTATGTCTAAACCTATTTTGACCTTATTTTGGTCCATGATGTCAGGTATTGGTCTATACTTAGTTTCTGTGAAACTTTTAGTTTTTCCAGTAATTTATGCCAAATAGTGAGTTCTTGTTCCAAAAGTGTGGATCTATGAATTACTGCTCTGTATTATTCATCTAATCTATTCTTTTTTGAAGATTTGGGTGCTATACCATTTGTGTGTGTATGTATATAATATACATATGTAAATACATATGCATGTATGTATATATCTATATCTTTTGATCAGATATATTTGCTTGTCTGAGATCATGATTGCTATATCTGCATTTTTTTAAACTTCAGCTGAAGTAGAATGGATTCTGCTCCAGTTCTTTACCTTTATTTTGTGTATGTCTTACTGCTTCAACTGTATTTCTTGAAAATAACATATTGTAGGATTCTGGCTTTTAATCCACTCTGCCATCTATGCTCTTTTAATGGATGAGTTCCTCCCATTCAAATCAAATATATGTATACATATTAATACAGTTATCTTGCTGTACAAGAAAAAATCTGATCTACAAGGAAAAAAAAAACAGAGAAGGAAAACAAAATGCAAGAAAACATCAACAGAGAGCATGAAAATGCTATGTTGTGGTCCACACTCAGATCCCACAGGCCTCTCCCTGGGTATATATGTATATATATATACATATATATATATATATATCTTTCTTCATCACTGAACATCTCATTATTGAAGAGAATCTTGTCCATCAGAATTGATTATCATAAAGTCTTGTTGCCGTGTATAATGAACTCCTGGTTCTGCTGATTTCACTCAGCATCAGTTCATGCAAGTCTCTCCAGGCCTCTCTGAAATCGTCCTGCTGGTCATTTCTCACAGAGCAATAATATTCCATAACATTCATATACCATCATTTATTCAGCCATTCCCCAATTGATGGACATCCACTCAGTTTCCAGTTTCTAGCCACTACAAAAAGGGCTGCCACAAACATTCTTGCACATGTGGGGCCCTTTCCTTCCCTTATGATTTCTTTGGGATATAAGCCCAGCAGAAACACTGCTGGGTCAAAGGGTATGCACAGTTTGATAACTTTTTGAGCATAGTACCACAAATTTGTTGCTTTTGAAGCCCAAACTCAGGGCTGTTTGGTCAGCATTTCTCTAATTATTCAAGGTTTGGAATATTTTGTAATTTGGAATATTTTGTGGGTTTTTTGAAAACTACTCATATCCATTGACTACTTATCTCTTAATAATCAATATGCATTAATTAAACACAAGCCATGTGCCAGGCACCCTACTAAACTCAACCATCATTAGTTGCTGGGAATAAACCTCCAAGATTAAAAAAAAAAATTCTCTCTAGATATTCTAATATAAGGAATGGTGGCAGGGAAATCACAAGGAGATGTTTAAGGCCTTCTAATTCTTGATTACCTCATCTATTCCATAGTTCCAGTTTACTTTGTGATGACTACTTTGATAAAGTCTGAGATCCAGGTCAGCTATGCTTTATAATTCATACTTTACCCCCAATATTTCCTTGAGAATCTATACGTTTTGCTCCCCAAACTACATTTCATTAATATTTTGTTCAGTTTTGATAGATGTCTTTGTGGTAATTTGAATAGTTTGATAACAAATTCATTGATTAATTCTAGTCTATCACAATTGTTGTTATATTTATATGACTCAATCTCAAGCATTGGCTATTCCCTTATAATTGTTTACTATAATTTCCCCATTTTCTCTAAGGATGACAGCAAGACTCGGGGCACCCAGTTTTAGCAGCAGTTTACTGGGGTACTTGCTAAGGAGAGGCAGCCTTGAACATGCAAACATTTATCTGATATTTAGGACCTTGAATGTAGACTAGGTCTGTCAAATTTGGAGAGTGTTGGGAAAGCTATTTGGCAATCAGATTCTGGAGGCTGTTATTGTATGGGAACATGAGCCCAGCCCTTTTGGTCACCTTCAGACTTAAAGAGGGCGGTATATCAGAGGTCATTCCTGACATTTGACAGCAGTAAAAGACAGCTCTTAAAAGGGAAAAGTGACTTGTCCAAGATCATATAGTGATCAAGCCACAGAATCTGTTTCATTTGAACCTTGGTTCAATAATAAATACAATACCAAGTGTTATTTGCTCCAGACCTCCTTTTCCCCTTAGACTACAGAAGGAACTGGAATTTCTCCAGACACTAACTTTCCTCTCTAGGATGCAGACCCAGTGCTGGTTGAGTGGAAATATCACCAAGTCAAGCACTGAGAGAAAGCTCTCAACTTTGACCTGCTTTAATCTTGATGAAGACCTTTTATCTCTGACAACTTGGACTACAAAGTGATCTCAAGGACTTGCAGCTCTAGAATTCTGTGCCCACCAAACCATTGAGCAGTACCTTTTTTCCTGTTGTGGAAGATCTTAAATAGGTGAAGTTGGGGAAAAAATTATAGTATGTCAATTTTGCCACTTTGAATGGAAAGCTTTCACACTGACAAAGACTTGATCTGCAATACTTCCACAAAGGGAAAATATACCAGACAATTGGATACCACTAAGCAGTTATTTAGTAAAATGAAGACACAGAGTATAATAGAGTGTATGTAGTATAAAAATACTGTGGGAAGTAGGGAATGAAAGATGGAGGCAAGAAGATGTGAATCAAGCCCACCTCTGACAATGAAGATCTATGTGAGCCTGGGCCATACAGTCATTTATCTTTTCTCAGCCTCAGTTACCTTCTCAGGTACATTTAATACCTTCTACTCTTAACTCAGAATATCCCTGATTTTTCAATTTATTAAAGGCAGTTAGAAGTTCTCTTACTATCTCCTTATTTTTCTTGGAAATTGCCTTCCTCTTAGCCATATTTAGTCAATCATTTCCAGTGCAGAGGTCATTCCCTTTGTTAGAGAAATTAGAAGAAAATCACTTTCTTCTCCCCAATATAGTTAGGCTTGAGAAGCAGAGTCCTAGTTTGGAAAGGCTGTCCTAGGCTCTTGTCTTTCTTCCTCTTGCTTCTGTGGGATTGTTTCATGAAGCTACCATGTGTCTAGAACCTTCTTTCATTTTTGCAGTGGAAAAAAGAGGAGTATCACTCCTCTCCCTTTTCCTCTGTGAGCTGTCCCTATGGTCCCCTCATATACCCCAATGGGCTTAACATCTCCCAAAAAGGCAGAGGGAGACATGGAAAGCTTTCTGGACACATCTCCTCTTGAAATCTTAACCAGCCCTTTTCTTAGTCCCTTGTTGCCACTTTCAATGATGTTCATTTCCTAATGCAATATGCTTTCACTTCTTTTTTTTCTACAATTCACCTGATTTTTTTTTCTCCTAGTTATATCCAGGCTGCAACAAATGATATAAAAAGAGGAATTTGAAAGAACAAAAGGAGTTATATATATCACATGGAAAATGTATGATGTCATAGAAAAGGTTAAGGCAAGATTGATAGATGGATGGCTCCTGCCCTCCAGGTATGCCCTGTGGATGATGGGAGAAAACAAGGGGGATTCCAGTGGATTGAATGGTTTCCTCAGGGGGTGGGGATAGCTCACATGGAGACTGAATGCAAGGTAAGCTGAGATGGTTAGGTTATGACAAGCAGCATTGGAAAGAATGCTCAGATCAAGGAAACACAACAACCTCTTGAGGAGAGTCTCTTTGTGCATCTTTTTACCTTCAATTTGTGAATCCAGTAATGTTTTCTTTACTTTTTCAATGTCTCTCAGTTTAACAGGGGAACACCTACCCAAATGAAAAGAACTTTCCCTCACACACACGCTGCTCTCTAGCCTTGAGCACATGAAAACACTTTGTTTCTTAGTCTTTGATTGCCACTTTAAGTTGTTTAACATTTTCCTGTTTGGTCATTTTGCGCATTGAACATAATGGGTAGCTTTATGTTCTTCTAAAAATCTAACTTGAATTGTTGCCTTTGGCTGAATGGCCATGTATTTTCTTTGATATTTAGCATAAGCTTTGCAAGATATGTGATTTTAGGAGAGAGGTTCAACAGCAAATCTTTGCTTCCTGGAATATCATTTTCCAATCTTCCCTTTTAATTTCTAGTAAATAAGCTATAATTCTATTATTCTTTTTGGTTGCCCATGGATTGTTTAATTGATTACTTCAGAATTTCTCTGGACATGCCCAGTGGTAAATTATTTTCCATCCTACTGTCTTTTAGAAAAGAGATGAAGGCATCGAACCTTAGGTTCTCACAACTTTTATTAAGTCTATAGCAGAGGGAATCATCAGGTGATCTTAGAGCTCACAAAATTGACCTGGCCCTTGGTTTTGGTACTTAAAAAGGATAGGAGAAGCATTAAGATGAGAAACTGGAAGAACACACAAGCACACACACACACACACTCACTGACACACACTCATTCACATACATTCATAGTGAAGAGGAAGATACAGAAACTTAAAAGGGAAAAGAACACAAAGATACTGGACTACACCTGAATCTGGGGGAGTCACTTGAGCATGAAGGTACTGTTCAGAGTAGGTAACATATAGAGAATGGTTCAATATGATTTAACCCTACAATCTGTAGTCTGGAATAGATTTGATTAATCAGTTATTTAGCTGAAATGAACAAATTAAGGATTTACTCCATGCTTAGCACAACAGCAAGCAATTAATGAGAGAAAGGGAGGAAGGGAAAAAAGGAAGGGAAAGGGGGAAGAGGAAAGGAGAGGGAAACAGATTAAGAGAGAGACAGAGAAAGAAAGAGTGGGGGAGAGAGGGTGAGAAGAAAGAGAGAAAAGGGGGGAGGGAGAGGGAGAAGGGGAAAGAGAGAGAGAGTGAGAGAGAGAGAGAGAGAGAGAGAGAGAGAGAGAGAGAAGGAAAAGAAGAGAGGGGCAAAAAAGAGAGAGAAAGGCACAGAAAGAAATCTCAAGAGATAAAAGCAATTAATAATTGACAAAAATGAGAGATAAGATTCTAAGGGTCTTTCAGTCCATATCACCTTTATAACTTAAAAGGGGAAAGAAAAAATCATCATGTCAGGAAGCCACATGTCTTGAGAAACAAGGAAGGCATATTCCTTTGCTGATACTTTGAATCATGCAAAATTTCTAAATCCAGCAGGAGCAAAGGGAATTTAGAGGGAAGGGCTGCTTGATGTCATCAAGAAAAAAAGCATCATTTCCTGACTGCCAATGAGTTTAGATACAAGATTTCCATATATATACATATATATGTATATATTTATATTTATATTTCTGACTAAATGAGAAATGTCTTTTACCTCACCTTGTTAACCCAAGAGCTTTCAGTGGAGTTGACATCTCTTTGAGACAGTCTTGGGCCAGGTCCTGAAGGAAAAGCTCTTTTGTTTTTGCATTGAAACAAAGCCCAGGAATCTTTACAGGCTCTCCTGGGAGAGAATTGAAAGCTGAGCCCAATTTATTGCACCAGTGACTGGGGTCCAATTAGCAGCCATGCTGCACTAGTGCCATGACTATCTGGGCATTCTAGTGCTTGCTCAGTTGGTCCCCTTAAGCTCCCATCTTTTACCTAGTTGTCTTCTTTTTAAAAGACTCTCAATAAAAGATGGAAGCAAAGTTCTAAAAAAGACAAGAGTGTTGTGAATACAATTTCTAGTGTTCTGGTGTTCATTGTCCTTATGCTTCAAACTTATTTGACCAATTATTATTAGCATCATTGCTAGCCTAAGCATGATGTTAGTGTTTTAATGCACTCTATAGTCATTGGTGATGAAGGGGGAAAAGGTCATTAAAACAATATTCTAAAACTCCACTCCATGAATTCCTTGACCAGGGTGACCCAATTTACACAATGCAAAACTAGGACATGATTTATTTTCTAGAAAGATTGGGGAAAATGATTAAACATCTAAAACATTGGAAGTGTACACCTCTCCACACTGATACATGAAACCAACCCAGATGCAAGGTCGTTTAAACAACCATGTATTTTTTAAATGGAGAGACATATGTCTCATTTTCAAGTATATTATTAATTTGTTCCACTTTTGTCTCTTCCAGAGAAGGTTTGTGATCAGCAGAGCTTTTTTCAGGATGAGTTCTTTGAACATTATGGAAAAATGCTAGGTCTTTGTTTTCAATAAAATTCTTATTTTATGATCAGAGGGCAAAGGTTGAGCTCCCAAGAATGGACCAGATTAAGTGGTCTCTGAGTTCTTTATTCCTTTGACATTTTATGATAGCAACAGGAATGATAAGGGGTTCTTGGGTGAACTACTAATTCAACAATCTTTCTTTAATAGGAGGTGAAACTGAGGTCCTGACAGGGGAAATGGCTTGTATAAGACCATACAACTGAGCCAACTGAGCTGAGCTGAAAATCTTTGGATTCCATAGTCAATTGACTTCATAATAACTAGCTTTTTTTTTTTTTTTTTTTTTTTTTTTTTTTTTTTTTTGGTGATGGGGCAGGGCTTCAATCCAGTTTCCAACACTCAGCTCTTATTGGACAGCACAACCTAAAATCCTCCTCTTGCTATTCTTCAGCCAGTGTGTCTATTGGGCATACCATGTACTAACTCATGTGACTCAACATAAAGAGTAGGAGCAATATCTACAATTCAGTAGTCTTAATGTTGACTTGGAAGAAGATAACACAAAAGAGTTTACTCTTCCTGGAAAATGTATTCATAACCCAAACATGCAGGCACGTTGAATCATTTTCTGATCCATCATTCCATGAAATTAATTCCATTTCCCAAAAGTCTCACATCTCTGTCAAGGATATCTACAGAGATTCTTAGGTCTGTAGGAGGAATGCTTCTATATTTGCCCTTATTCTAGGAAGGAACTGTAATGAGCCTCTTTGAGGGCGACTGACTCTTTGATCTTTAGGTTTTTTATTATGACCAGACAGTAAACAAATTTAATTGGTTTGGGAACCCCTACTGATTGGGAAGATGGACTCTCACTCTGCCAACAGAATCTCAGAATTTATTCGTAAAGAAATCACTGGGAGGATTATTACCCTTCAAGGGGAAATAAAGCTTGAAGACCAGAGACTAAATGTGCAGCCACCACTCATAAAAGCCATCCTGCCTTTAATCTATTGTTGTCCTAATGTTTTCATTAAACAGAGCTATGGAAGCTAGCATATTGGGGCTGGAAAACTCTGGGGTCTGATTGTGTGGGGTGCAGCTACTTTGTGGTTGGGTCACCAGCAAGGATACTTGGAGACCATAAGGCTTGGGCAGTAATCTCATTCTAGATGGAACTCTGCACTCCATGGCTGGAGGGAGAGGGGAAGAATAGTGAAAAGAGGCTTAGCTGTGCTAGACTTCTTTATGTTGCTCTGATCCCAACTCTCTAGGACCCTTTTCCAACCCAATTTCATACAGTATGCATTGTCAAAGCAGCCTTCATAGTGTCATACCTATAGTCAAAGTGCACAGCAAAGCTCCCTGCTGATTGCTCAAATTTGCTCTTCATGCTAATACTTTCCAAGAGAGGCCAGTACTTGAAAGGTACATATGTAATTACTAAGGAGGGGGTAAATAAAATCAATTCATAATTTGGTTAAGAAGGAAAATATAAACTTTTTTTTTTTATTTAATGGAGGTACTACAGCAATCACCAAAAGCCTTCATTGAAAGGTCATTGAAGGTTGTCACATGAGAGCAACCATCTCAAATTTCCCAACATTCAGGGTCACAGATAATTGACTTTTTAGAGATAGCAAGAAATTAAGAAATTATGTATTTCAGTTATCACCCTTTTTATAAAGGAAGATTGATTCCTATAGAAGATAGTTGGGTTTGGGTTTTTTTCCCCATGTGCCTCAAATCAAACCATTCTAGATAGCTGAGCACCTGGCTTAATAATAAATCTCCTATTTCCCACTCATGGTGGAATGAGATGGAAATGAACACTTTCACTAGAGAAACTGAACTATAATTTAATGATTGGTCCCAGAGCTTATTGCTCTGAGTCCCTATAGAAGCTGTTGTAACCTGAGGCCCATTAGCAAAGCTCTTGCATCCAAGTTTCAGTCTGGGAGGATTCTTAATTATAACAATAGCTCATTTTGCCCCTGGCCAAAAGTTCCAGAGGAACACATGACTATAGTTCATTCTGAGCTCTCCATTAGGAATATCCCATTCTATTGCAAAGGGCCAGCTAATTAAGGATGGGACAAAGAAATTGTTTTATTAAAATGTATATAAATAACAGAAAGAATTGAGAGACTGGCTCATTTAGTTAGGGGGGAAGTGTTGTTTCTTTTCCTACTCTCCCACATCAAGGTCCAAAGAATTTCCTGGTTAGTGAGTCAGGTATACGCTCTCAACTCCCATTGGGTAGTGGAGGTAACATAAGAGAAGATGAGGAGATCAGTAGAGTCCCAATTGGCATATCCATGATTGCCTTCTTAGGCAATGGTAGGGGGAGTCTCTAGCACCACGGTCCCAATGTCCATGGTGTCCATTTGGTCTCTGAGGTCTGGAGTCCCTTAGCTCTATGGAACTTTATCTGAAAAGCATTGCCAGATCCTAGGACTTCTAAATCCCTAGCTTAACTGTTTATTTCTTAATGCCTTGCTTGGGATTCTGCGGTTATCTTGTTTTTCTTATCCCATGACTCTCCTCAGCCCTATTCTCCAGGAAATCTTATGTTCCACTCTCTATCCGTGTGCACTTTAGGTTAGCACCACCATGAGAATGAGTTACTCCCTTCTTTATGGGTAGCAAGGTTCTTTGACAGTGGTTCAGAGCCTTTCTTGGGTAGCACTACTCAGAAAAGAGTAACTAAATCAAACCTTTCCCTGAGCAGAAAGAGCATAATCTCTCTATATTACACAATGTTGGCTTAGGTTATAGTCAAAAGTTGAATTTTTAAAAGAACTTATGTATTGAAGAGAGTATCAGACTTGGAGCTAGAATATTTGGCTTCAAATGTCAGTTAGGGTATAATCTTGTTTAAGTTATATTCTTTCTCTAGCCTTTAATTTCCACCTCTGTAAAAAACATACACAAGAGATAGGACAAATATTATAAGCATTGAAGAACAAGGACTTTGGGCAAAATAGCACCAAATTATTTCACCAAAAATATGTTACAGATATTGGAAGAGGGGGATGTTATTAATCACCTCTATGCCTTCAACTGCCTAGGAGTCAGTTAAATAAGATTGAGAGGGATCATTACTGGATGCCACCAAACACAAGAATTGTTGTGAGAATTATATCATTAAGTGGAATCATAAGAATGGCTTTCAAAAATTCAAAAATTATAAAGCCAATAATAAAAATCCTTTAAAATGACATAATTATTTCTCAATGAAAGAAAGCAATGAACACTCCTCTTGGGATTATGTTGACTTCTGATCTCCAAGAAAAGATAGGAAAAAAAGAGCCAATTAGATTGTGACCTCTCATCCATCACTAACACAGAAAAGTGAAGGAATCTACATTGCTTACCACTGCTCCATACTCCAGAAAAGATGTGACATATGTGAATACTCTTCCCTAACTCAAACAAGAAGAAAGAGGGAGAATGATTAAAGAGAAGAATGTGAGACTTGAAATCATCCCTATTGCCTGTGGTCTCTAGATTTGCTGCATGTAGTAACTGAGTGTTTTCTGCTGTTTATCTTTAAGATGGAAGTGAATCCCATCTTATCTGAGATAGATGGATGGGGAACTAAAAAGAGTTGAGTTTAAATCTTATCTCTGACATTTGTACTTGTTCTAAAGCAGTAAAACCATCTAGATTAAGATGAAGATTAACAGTCAAATGATCTAGAAGTTAGGTTCAAATCTGGACTCTGACATTTACTGGCTGCATGACCTTAGGCAAGTTAATTAACCTGCTGTGTCTCAGCTCACTCATCTGTCAAAAGAGAGAAATAATCTAGAGAACCACTGACTGTCCTTCCGCTTCTAATTTTCAGATTCTTGGACTCAGGGGCAAGTTATGTAACATTTATTTAAAAAAAATTTTTTTCATATTTATATTATTATTTTTTTAAACTTCAAGCTTCTCATTTTCAAAACATGCAAAGATAGTTTTCAACATTCACCCTTGCAAAACCTTTCCCCCACCCTCTCCCCTAGATGGCAAATAATCCAATATATGTGTAACATTTCTAAAGTCAAATTTCCTAATCTGTAAACCTGGAGTTCTAATATCTGTACAATACATTTTCACTGAGGTCTTGTGAAGCTTTCTATGATAATGAAAGTAATACATTCTGAGAAATTTAAAGAGTGCTGCTCTTCTCTTCCACCCTGCCCCCAATGTCTTCATATGCCATACTTCTGCCTCCATTCAATTACTAGAACTTCCCATAGACTGTCCCTGCATGTGAACCAGCCTCTCTGTGTTCTCCCCCTATTAACACATGAATTCCTATTACACTCTCAAGAGTACTTGCTTGATCATTTTTTTTCATTCATTCACATTCATTTATTCACCTTAATATTTTCATTGTCAAAAACAATAGAACTCAAAAATTTAGTGTTTGATAACGGGAAAAGAAAATGTAAATAACTTAGGAAATAACTTCCTATTTGATTAAAAAAAGTGCTGAGAAAACTGGAAGGCAATCTGGAAAAAATTAGGCTTAGACCAACACCTTATGCCATGTTTCACAATACATTCTAGATGAATATGTGACTTTAATACTAACGCTCATACGGTAAAATTATTAGAAGAAAATCAAATAGTACACCTCTCACAATGTTGGGTAGGGGATAGATCCTTAATCAAATAAGAAATGGAGGCAATTATAAATTAAAACAAAAGATAATCTTGATTATATGACATTGAAAAGGTCTTGCACACACATATGAGTATATCTAGGATAAAAAGGGAAGTGACAAAGGGGGAAAATCTTTGTATCAAACTTCTGAGATAAGACATCCAAAAATAGATAAAGAACTAAAATATGTGCATGATGTAGTGCATTTATAAACTATGTTTTCAGTGAATATATATGTACTAACATATACTTATATGTATCTTTTGTTCGATCTATTATTTGTTATGTGGGATGGTACTCTAGAAGAGGGAAGGAAAAGGATTCTGGTTTTATAAAATAACTAATACATTACAAAAATTGGTTCATTGTCTGGGCCATCATCATCCTCAAAAACAACAGCAGCAACATCCTCATCAAGCTTATCATTGTAATTATTGTCATTGATATTGATATTGCTCTTACATTTCACAGTTCTTCATTGAGCCTGGCTTCCCAAGCTTTCACTCTTTTCTCTCCCTCCCTCTAAAATCCACCCCAGTCTTTTGTATATATCTTTTATTTCCCTATTCTTGATGACTACTCTGTTATATTTTTACCCACTACTTGCCTTGCTATTAATCTATCCATCCTCTAACTGTTCCTTATTGACTCCGAACAGCCTTTCCCTCCCCCTATTATTCTACACACCTTATCCCCTTCCCATGAATCTACACACCCTTTTATACTCCACCCTTATTCTATTCCCTCCCCCTATTATTTCTTTATAAATACAGAAGACTTCTATAGTATCCTAGATATGTATATGTATGTATGGGTATCTGTATACACACACACACACACACACACACACACAAATGAAATGCATTATTCTCTAGGATTCCAGAATATAATGACTCTTTTTTACCTTTTCCTACATGTTTTTGTTTTGTGGAATCACATCACACTCAGCTCTACCTCAATATTTTGAACTACCCAACTACTAGTGACAAGCTTAAATATATATTTACATTTCCATGCATTAAATGTAAGCAAGCTGTCCTTATTGAGTTCCTTGAAATTAGTCTTTGATATTTTCTCTTGGATTTTATATGTCAAATTTTCTAAGTCCAAGTCTTTTTGCAATAAAATCCTGAAAATCTGGCAATTCACTGAATGTCCTTTCTTTCCATTCACATTATGCTTAACTTTGGTACATATGATATTTTTAGCCAGAAGCAGAACAAAATATTCTGTTCCAAGACCAGCAGTTTTTTTTTTTAAATGTAGCAACTGCTAGATACATCTAATTGTGATTGAACTGTATTTGAATTGGCTTTTTCTTGTTGCTTGTAATATTTTCTCTATGATCTAGGGATTTCAGAATTAGGCAATAATGTTCCTGTAGCATTTCTTCCTACAATATCTTTCAAGTGGTTGATGTATTTTTTAGGAGATATCTTACTCTCTCTTCCATTTTTCATTATCTCTATTTTGTTTTATTATTCTATTATTCTATTATTTTTCTTAATCCCAATTTTCAAGGAGTCATTATCTTTCCTAAGATTTTGGATCTCCTATTATAGTTGATTGACTTTCTTTACATAATCTTCTTGTTTTTCTTGTATTTTTCTCTTTTTTTCAGTTTTCTCTCAATCTTTCCATTTGATTTTTTTAAGTCTTATTTAAGTTCTACGAATTCTCTTTGGGCAGACAAACATTTGATGTTACTATTTTTGGTAGAAGAGAGATTTTTTTTTTTAATTTTAGTATCCTCTGCTGAAGATGAACCCTAGTCTTCCCCATTCCCATAATAACTTTCTATGGTTGGATTCTTGCTCATTTTGAGCAGATTTTTGGGATAATCACCTCAAGTCAAGTATGGGGGATGTTGCCTGTGGCCTTAGGTCCTCCTTCAGTTCTCCCTCTGGCCAGTACCTGAAACTAAGAACTCCATCCTCCTGTAAGTGCCTGCAACCAGCATATTCCCTACCCAAATCCTCTGCCCTTAAGTGGCTTGTGCTGGTCCTATCTCCCCCAGGGCAGCTTCTCAGCAGCACATCTGAGTCTGGAGTTTGTTATGAGCAGAAGTTCCCTTAGTCTAGCTCTTACTGAGTTATGAAAATCAGCTCCAGAGGTGATGGCTAAAGTACAATCGCAGGAACTGGAGACTATTGGAAGTCTTACTGACAGTATAATGTGATACCTTTTCAGAAACATGAAGACACTTCCCTTCTTCAAATATATCAGCCGGAAGAGCAACTACAGGAGACCAAAGTTTGAAAAGCAATTTTCTTCTTTATATGATGAATGTAACTCTGGTTAGATGAGTGGCAAAGCAGATGGGCTTTCCCCTTGGCCATAGTTCATGTAACCAGAGAGGCCATCAGGGAAAGAAGGGTGGAGTTCTATGAAAAAAAAAACAAACAAACACAAAAACTAACAAATGTTTGGGGATTTCTTAGAATGTATGATTGGGGCAGAGAATATTTTCTACTCATTTTGGAGAGCTTGCAATTTTATGACCCACCCCAATCTTCTCAGAATCCTTTCCCTTTCTCATTTTTAAAAGGCCAATTCCATTTTGAGTCAAAGCAATCTTACACCATACATCCAAAGAAAGCTGACTTCTCCATTCTGTGACCTGGGAGTGCATGAAGGATAAGTCTTTGTACACCATTACTAGCCTTCCTTCTCCCCACTTTCCCATTCCAATGAGCTCCAGGGAAACATCAATTGATCATTCTGAAATTTTCAGGGATGGCTGAGCAGCAGATTCCACCCATTACCTGATCCTTGAATTCCCTTCAAGGTGAAATCCTATTCCCTAGGAGCTGTAATAGTGAAGAATGACCAATCACAATGATCATGACCATGCAACTGTCCTGTGCTTAGTTACACACAAGACTGTTGTATAAATGGCCACTTTGTCCTGGCATTGGTGGTTTCCTGAATACACATACACATGTGCATTTTAATGCACATTGTATGTGCATGTGTGTATGTACCTATTCTTTCAGTGACTTCCTTTCACATCCCTCTTTACTTTCAGGGCACTTTGTCCTTGTTTCTGAGTATAGAATGGTTTGGGTGACAAACATCTAAGCCATTTCACCACCTTCCTAACAACTGTCCACATAAGGAACTGCACTGTTCGGTCAATGGTCACCAGTTGCTATGGTCACCACCCAAGCTCTCTGTCCTGACATTGCCTGACCTTTAGCAAGTCTGTATCTGTAAGTCTGAACAATATTCTGTACTGGAAATTGGGGTGAGGTTGCTATTCTGGTTTTGGAAAAACAAAGATTGTCTCTGTATTCCTAGCACTTATCCAATCTAGATTAAAAAGTTAATAGCTTTTTATTGCTCGGTAGTTTTATATTTAAATGTTGAAAAACAATGCTTTTTTGCCTGCACAGAAACCTGAAATAAGTCCTTGATCTGGGTTTCTTGGCTAACTTCACCTAAGAACTCAGTTTCCTCATCTGCAAAATAAAGGAGTTGGCTTTGATGGGCTTTGAGATCTTTTTGGATTCCCCATTTAATTCCTTCAAATGGGATTCAAAGCCTGGGATTACAAGACTGAGCTCATATTTGACTTGGCATTTCTGGAGTCTACCACAAGGTCTTGTACACAGTATACAACACTCAGTAAATATTTGTGGATGAAATTGCACAAAAATAACAGCACAAATAAAATTTGCTTAAAGGATGATTTGAAGAGGAAAGAAAGAAAGAAGTCTAGCTGTTGCCTGGGTGACAGCTCAGAATGGGGCATAGACTCCATGGGCACTAGATGACAGGAGGCTCAGAGAGATAAAGAGTTGGTCACTGCATCTGTGGAAGTTAGAGTTAGGTGAAGGTGCAGGGCTAGTGGGCACACTATGCTGCCAAAAGCAACCCCTGCCCAGTCACAGTTCTCCACTTTAAAAGGAACTTGAAAGCTGAGGGGGATTTTCCTGGCAAAGATAAGCCATTATTGTGCTTTTCCTTTCTGCTCATCCCTCCTTGGACTTGTTATCTGAATTGTATATTGGAGATTGCTATCAGACTAGGGATTTTTCCCCCTCCTCTCTTAAAGATGAATTCTTGAATTTCCTTATCATCTGCAATGGAAATATTCTTTCTGATTGGATGCTGCCCTAAGGGCATCCCAAGCACACAACTCATTTTTTTTTCTTTTCAGTGAAGCTATCTGGGCTTTTCTCCTTTATTCTACAGCTTCTAGAATGACTGTGTACTTGATTTAACAAACCAATATTTATGCTAAGTCAGAATTTTATAGTCAAGATGTTCTTTCCCCTTTCCATAAACACAAAAAACACATTTGAGGACTCAGAGTGAGACATCCTATCCAGCAGACTGTAAATGGAAATAAAATGAAACAAAAAGATAAAGAGATGGATGAGAAAAAGGACCCAAATCTAGTCAGGCTGCTTATGGAAAACAATCCTTTCTGAGGCCCATAAATACGAGCCACATACCCAGCTTCTGCCTGCCATCACTCTGCACAGTTAGGGAATAACAACTGACAAGGTCAACAATACAGACCTCCTTTACAAGTCATGGCCAAGCCACTGTTTTCAAGTTTATCTTCTCTATATTCATTTATGAATATACTGATTTCAGAAAACTCCACCCTGGAAAACACCCATGTAAAGGGTCATTGGGAACTTGACAGGCATTCTGGGAATTTCTTACTGTTTATGGCCCAAATTTCACAAGACTCCTTCACTGAAGGTGACTCAACATAGTGATTTATTCAATGACCATAAGTCAAAAATCAGAAACTAGACCCACAAATGAGATTTATGTGTTTTCTATCCTAATGAATCTGTTGAAAACTATACTTAGATATGTTTTGCTTGCCTGACTTAGTCATTTTCCCTTACCTACATGGTGAGACATGAGCTCTTAGAAACATAAGCTCATTGATAACATGTTGGAAGAGACTTCAGAGGCTTATTTTACAGATGAGAAGAATGAAGCTAAGGACCCTGTGACTTGCTTAAGATCACACAGAAGCAACATAGATGCTCAACAGGTTTTTCTCAATCTTAAGATAGACTCTGCTACTTATGGATTAGATTTTATGTAACATTGTAGATCATATGTAGATCAAGGGAACTTTGAGGGCATAGAATCCAGTTCTTTCATTTTCCAGATGAGGAAAATTCATATAAGTGCCTTGTAAAGATTCACACAGTAGCTAAATACATAAGTAGGATTAAAAAAATGTTTATGAATTTTATTTATATTACCAACATTTATATATAATTCCCACATTGTAAGAGCCTTTTATAACAATATATGATAAATAAAGCCAACAATACCGTGACCTGAGATGAAAGTACATGCAATAGTGAACATAGGTAGTACCCTTACCCACATATTCCCAATTCTTTTTTTTTTTTAATTTTATTTTATTTGCATAACATATGTGTGGGTAATTCTTCAACAATAACCCTTACATAGCTTTCCGTTACAAATTTTTCCCCCCAACTTCCCCACCCCTTCCCTAGATGGCAGGATATCCACTACATGTTAATTATGTTAAAATATTGGCAAATCGAATATAAGTATACATATTTCCAAACTTATCATTGTTGTGCAAGAAAAATCTTATCTACACAAACAATATATCAGATAAAGGAAACACAATGTAAGCAAACATCAATCAAGGAGTATGAGAATGTTATGTTGTGGTCCACATTTCGCATCGCTCTCTCTGGGTGTATATGGCTTTCTTCAGTGAACAATTGGAGGTGGTTTGAAACATATCATTGTTGAAGAGAGCCATGTCCATCAGAATTAATTGTCATATAGTACTGTTGTTGCCGTGTATAATGATCTCCTGGTTCTGCTCATTTCACTCAGCATCAGTTCATGTAAGTCTCTCCAGGCCTCTCTGAAATCATCTTGCTGGTCATTTCTTACAGAACAATAATATTCCATAATGTTCATATACCATAATTTATTCAGCCATTCTCCAATTGAATCTATTCAATTTCCAGTTTCTAGCCACTACAAAAAGGGCTGCCACAACCATTCTTGCACATGTGGGGCCTTTTCCTTTCTTTATGATTTCTTTGGGATATAAGCCCAATAGAAATGCTGCTGGGTCAAAGGGTATGCACAGTTTGAAAACTTTTTGAGCATAGCTCCAAATTGTTCTCCAGAATGGCTGTATCCGTTCACAGCTCCACCAACAATGCATCAGTGTCCCAGCCCTCCCACAACCCCTCCAACATTCATCATTAACTTTTCCTGTCATTTTAGCCAATCTGACAGGTGTGAAGTGGTACCTCAGGGTTGTCTTGATTTGCATTTCTCTGATCAACAGTGATTTGGAGCACCTTTTCATATGACTATAAATAGTTTTAATTTCATCCTCTGAAAATTGTCTGTTCATATCCTTTGACCAATTATTGATTGGAGAATGGCTTGAATTTTTATAAATATGAGACTTCTCTATATATTTTTGAGATGAGACCTTTATCAGAACCCTTGAATGTAAAGATGATTTCCCAATTTATTACTTCCCTCCTAATCTTGTCTGCATTGATTTTGTTTGTACAAAAACTTTTTAACTTAATATAGTCAAAGTTATCTATCTGGTTTTCAATTAAGAGTTCCAGTTCTTCTTTGGACATAAATTTATTCCATCTCCATAGGTCTGAGAGGTAAAGTATATTACATTCCTCTAATTTACTTATAGTATCACTCTTTATATCCAGATCATGAACCCATTTAGATCTTATCTTGGTATGTGGTGCTAGATGTGGGTCAAGCCCTAATTTCTTCCACACTAGTTTCCAGTTTTCCCAGCAGTTTTTGTCAAATAGTGAATACTTATCCCAAAAGCTGGGGTCTTTGGGTTTATCAAAAACCAAATTGCTATAGTTATTGCCTAGTTTGTCTTGTGATTCTATCCTATTCCACTGATCAACTACTCTATTTCTTAGCCAGTACCAAATGGTTTTGATGACCGCTGCTTTATAATATAGTTTTAGATCTGGTACAGCAAGTCCACCATCGTCAGCCTTTTTTTTTCATTAATCCCCTTGAAATTCTTGACCTTTTGTTTTTCCAAATGAACTTTGCTACCATTTTTTCTAGATCTGTAAGATAATTTCTTGGGAGTTTGATTGGTATGGCACTAAATAAGTAAATTAGTTTGGGTAGTATTGTCATTTTTATTATATTCGCTCGTCCTACCCATGAGCATTTTAAGTTTTTCCAATTGACTAGGTCTGATTTGATTTGTGTGGAAAGTGTTTTGTAATTTAGTTCATATAGTTCCTGACTATCCCTTGGCAGATAAATTCCCAAATATTTTATACTATCAACAGTTATTTTGAATGGAATTTCTTTTTGTATCTCTTGCTGCTGAACTTTATTGGTAATATATAAAAATGCTGATGATTTATGTGGATTTATTTTGTATCCTGCCACTTTGCTAAAGTTGTGAATTGTTTCTAGTAGTTTTTTAGTTGAGTCTCTAGGGTTCTCTAAGTATACCATCATGTCATCTGCAAAGAGTGATAATTTGGTTTCTTCACTACCTACTCTGATTCCTTTTATCTCTTTTTCTTCTCTTATTGCT